>JAKCVP010000400.1:0-128425 GCA_023512835.1 Taxillus chinensis | reverse complement strand
GGCTTACGCTCGACTTCCATGATGTATCGAAATTACTATGACATGTGGTTAAAATCAAAAGTATTCTTTTATTCGTTCTAATTCATCATGGACCCACTTCGGGCATCGTGCATGCATGCAAGACACATCGTCACATCATCATAGCCCACCCTAAGCATGAAGCATTACAGGTCGTCTATTGCTTTCCCTCACCGCTCTCCTCGACGCTTTCAGGCTGCACAGCGTCAGCATCCTTCATCTCTTCGTCCTTGGATCCGTCGGCCGGCTTCTTGGAGTCTTCCTCGGCCTTCTTCTTGGCCTCGGCGTCAGCTTGCTTCGCGGCGCGGGCCTCCTCTTCGGCACGTTGTACAGCCTCGCGCTGTTCTTGTACCTTGTCGTTGTACCTCTGAATGATCGGTCCTGCGACGAAGCGGATTTCTTCGATCTTGGCGACGTAAACGGCCTTGGTGGCATCGTCACCTTCATCGTACAGCCAGTCCTGTAGGGTATTAGCATGTTGCTTCTTTAGAACGGTTTGCCACGTATGGAGTACCACTCACCTCGGACTTTGTTAGTTGCGCACGCACTTTCTCCTTCTCCTCCTCGCTCGCGAACTCAGAATATTGGTCATCGATCTTTCCGCGGATCTCGTAGATGAAAGACTCGAGCTCATTCTTCTTTTCCTCAGTGTCCGCAACGAGCTTGTCCTCCATAAACATGGTGTTCTCCTTTTCGGCGAGATCAGTCTTGGTCGTTGTGTCGAGGGAAGCTGTGCCGGATGACAAGGGCAGATCGCCTTTGCGCACTTGCTTCTTGACCTTGCGGGTCTTGGGCTGTTCGTCACCATTGGGCTGGTCTGTGTCCATCTTGTCGGCGTCGCCCTCCTTCTTCTCCTCTGGAATGGGCTCCTCAATCTCTTGATCCTCGACATAGTACCCTTGTTCGACGTTGAGCACACCGTGGAGGTTCACACGTGCCTTGAGCTTGCAGATCATGAAGTCGTCCTTTGCGTCAGCTTTCACGCCCTTGACGGAGAAGCGACCAATCCAGGGGTTGACGTTGCCAGGCAAAAGATCAGGCTTGGCATACTTTGCCTCGAGATCAAACGGTTGTTTCCGGTAAAAGGTAAGGATCTTGGTCGAAGGCATTACACCACCACGGTTGAAGACGGTAAGAGCGGTGTCCTCGTCAGGGATGTCAGGAGATTTCTCCCAAGTGAACTCGATGGGGTAAGGGACAATGTCGTGAACGGAGAAATCGCGAACACGGAAGACGGGTGACAAGATGGCGCAGCTGAAGGCGCAGCCACGGGCAATAGCTTCGTCCTGGTTCATGGTGTAGGATAGCGGCTTGTTGAAGAAACCCGCAATGGCGTTCTTGATTGCAGGGACACGCGTGCCTCCACCTACCAGTTCGATACCGTCAATGTCTTCAGGCTTGAGTTTAGCCTCGGCCAAAGCCTGCTCGAGAGGAGCGGTGACACGGTCAAGCATAGGCTTGACAAGCTCTTCGAGTTCCTCTCGTTTCAAGAATCCGGAGACATCGATGTCGTTCATTAGCGATTCAACGCTGATGGGAGCAGCGGCGTTGGCAGACAAGATCTTCTTCAATTTCTCTGCAGCAGCAGTCACACGTGTCCGCGCCTTGAGATTCTCGTTGATATCAATCTTGTACTTGTCTTTCCACTCCTTGGCGAAGTGGTCTGTCAGTGCCTTGTCGATGTTGCGGCCACCAAAGTGACGGTCTGAGACGGCGGACTTGACGGCAAGCTCGCCCTTGCGGAATTCGACGATCGATACACTGTAGTTTGAAGCACCAACGTCAACAAATGCCATGCGCCTGGGCTTCTCCTCAGCTGAGGGAAGGTCGAGTTTGGTGATACCATAGCCCAAGGCAGTAGCAGTGGTGTCGTTCATTAGGCGAAGCATCTTCAAGCCTGCGATCTCAGCAGCGTCGATGATACTTCTCCTTTGGGAATCGGTGAACCATGAAGGGCAAGAGACAACAATGTCTGACACTGGGAGCTTGAGTTCATTGGAAGCAGTTTGCTTGACTTTGCTCAGGAACATAGCAATGAGCTGTGTGCCAGTAAACTTCTCTTTCTTGCCCAAGTAGTTGACCTCGGCGCCAACCTGGCCATTTACGTCAACAAGAGGAGCCGTGACATATGCCTGCTCGACCTGAACGTCGGCGTCTTTGAAGGAACGGCCAGCAAGGCGAATCAGCGAGCCGACGGTGTTCTTGAGGTTGGATATTTCTTGTGTCTTCGCGGTCTCGCCTAGGTATCTGCTCTTGGGACCGAAACCAACGAGGGAAGGCGTCTGTCGGTTGGAGACTTCATTGGTGATCTTTATCAGTGTTAGCAGCTGCTCTCTGCAGTGCATCTCGCGTCAGATGGAAACTTACAACATCGACACCTCTGTTGCGGGCAACCGCAATGACGGTGTTCTGAGTACCGAGATCTACGCCTACCACAGACATGGTTGCGCCGGAGAGAGTCTGTTGAGTTGGCTATGCTGGTGGGGTGGGTTTTTTTGCGCAAAAGATTGTTTGGCGGGGTTCAAATATGATTAGCGTGAGGCTGGCGGTGAAGGCTGGGTCTGTAGGAAATCTAAGGGCGTGAGTTGGAAAGCGACGGAAAGTTCAAGCTATGCGCCAGAACGAAGTGACTTGGACGGGTCGAAAAGATTTTGAATGCTGCTTCAACAGCTCGCTGCCTGAGGTCAACCTTGTATGAAGGTAGCCCACGTAGGGCGAGGCAGAGTGGCTAGGCGTTTCACGTGATCAGATGCTACCAGAAGGCTCTCGAAACGTCGTTCCCGTCGCCCTCAGATGTCACTGCCCAGATGCGCCTGCACTGGCTCTACCCAAGGTAGGGATAGTTTACAGGCGTCGAATACGGTCAGCTTGGGTAGGCATACAGCAAGGCTGTAAAGCGGCAAAGCAACAATGACATCTCGCTTGATGCTACGCAAAGCAGCTTATTAGCTTTAGATTGACGCATAGTCGCTCGTCTAATGCCTATGCTACATTCATACAATGAACTTCAACGCCTTCGCAGCCTTTCTAGATGTACATGCAAATCAGATCGACAGGAGCTGCTTTGAATGCGCAGCCTAATACGTCCTGAACCCTATTTCCTTTGCTTCCATCTGTTCAAGCGTGTTAGCAATCGCACTACAAGGCATGGAAGATTTGAAGAATCATAGTACTCACGTCAAAGACGATGCCCAACCCTCTGAACGCCTGTTCGCCTAAGACCCACACATCCCGCATGCCATTGCCTGCAAGCATGCCTGACTCCATTGCCGTGATTTGTGAAGCCATTCCCCTGACATTATCGATCTTGCGACTCTGCTTCTTGACGGGCGCCGTATCGCCCACTCCCATCCGTGTCTCGACTACAGCGCCAACACAGTAGCCGCTGTGTTCGTTGGCTTTTCCAAGACTGAACTTGCCGTTGGGACCACCGCCCATATCGTATTTTCGCATGCCCCGCATGACGGGGAAGCGCCAGCCGCCAAATTCCAGGTGCAGGACGGGCGGATTGTTGCAAGGGAATGCCCAGAAGTTGTTGTACGGCGCGTCTAGCCTCTTTGAACCTGATATCCCAGCGTAAAATTGTTTAACAGCTTGAGGAGGGGCCAAGATAAAGGGGACGTTGACATCGATAACGCATGGTTGGTTTTTCAGGACCTTGACACCATCGACCCACACTCCGCGCATCAGAGTCTGCCACCACCCATCTGCGCCTTCAACAGGGCTCCACTTCCACATGTCACGCCACGTTGGGGCAGTGCCAGAGCTTTCGGCTCGACTACCAGCAGCTCGTTGTCGCTTGGCGAGGGGCTCGTCCAGGTCTCGCTTCGGGAGTTTGGGAGCCTCCTTCTTGTCCTCTTCCACCTTGATAGCAGCTGCGGGCGCTTGGCTGTGGCCAAGGAAACGCTCGATCTTTTCTTCTATTGCCGACACGGCTTCAGCGGCCGTACCGCCCAGCGTCAGCAATCCCTCCTGACCGCTGATCAAGGTGAGGGAGAAGACTTTGTGTTTGATGATTCCCTTTTCAATGAACTGGTCCATTAGGGATGGCACACCCACCATCTGCTTCAAGGTGTCAGACAGAGCCAGTCCCATGATCCCTCCTGAAGGGTCGAGTGTGCCTCGACTTTGGCGGGGGGGCTTGCAGTGAGCAAACTTGATCATTTGGGAATTTGTCGACTTTGGGAGTGTGACTTGGTCTTCGGGCAGTATACAGTTTGTAAAAGGGTGATCCAAAATGTTGCTCTCTGTATTGGCTAGGGTTAGCGTCGTCTCTGTTTTGCAATGGAATGGCAATGAACCTACGATAAGTCTTGGAGAAGAAGTCGTCGAACTTTGTCCCTTTCTCGCTAGATGTTGTGCGAAGTGCGAAATCCGATGTAAGAAGGTCAATATCAGTTTCAATGGGTTGGTGATTGGCGCCCATCTTCAGGTAGGTGTACCTAGACAATCAACGTTAGTACGAGCATGCATGTCTATCGTGTGCGGCCAGGGCATACCATGAACCGTCTCTTCCAATTTCTCCCATCAAACGATCACCAGTGCCTCCGCCTACAGCCTTATCCTTAGGAGCTCGAACAATCTTGTTGCCTTTTACTTCTCGTTGAGTCAAGTTGAACCTCGATTCTGCCAAATGCAATTGTTCGAGGAGATAGTCCAGGTTCGCAGTAAAGTTGGCCTGATGGAAGATACCCCCTCTACGGAAGATAGGAAAATGAACGACAGGGCCCTGTGGCGGCAGACTGGCCTGAGGCATCTGAGGAGCTGCGGCGGGAACTGGCGGCGGAACTGGGGCTTGGGGTGCGGCGGCCGCAGGAGGTGCAGGCGCAGCAGGTGCCTGAGGAGGCTGTGGTGCAGCATTTGCAGCAGGAGCGCCTTCCTGGCCTAAGGCATGGCTGGCGATGCCAATGGCCAGGAAGATGGTGGAAGGCCACATCGCGCGCGCCGCGACGGGTCAGGAGGGAATGTCTCGAAAACGGGCCAGGCGCCGCGAAAAGGCTCGCTCAATCAATCAGATGCATGAAAGCCGGGGTCGGACGGGCAAAATGGGTGTGGGTCGCTCAAATGCTCCCAGCAGAAGGTTACAAAGCGAGTGGTAGAGAGAGAGTTGCAGTCGCAGAGGATGGGGGTCCACGGATTGGACGGCGTGGACGATTTACGGGACAAATCCAATCGAATTTGAGCCGCAACTTGGCGAGTCACTCCGCACTCCAGCGTCGCCGATCTTGCAACAGCACTAGGCCGAGGACTCCACCACCTCGCAAGCAATCTACTCTACATTCGCGGCCGGGCCAGCCTGCATGTTGCTGTATGTACCAGGGCAAAGCCAATGTTGGCACGGAGCAGCGTGTGTGGATTGTGCACCCCTTTGTTGTCGAGGTGTCATCTGCTACGTCGGAGAGTATGTGTCAACTGCGACACGGCATCACTGGGCGTGCCCCCCTAGCATTGTCGCCAGACTAAAAAGATCATGTGGACAAACATTGAGATACCCTGCATCCATCATCGCAATGCCTCATTCCCCAAGTTTGAACGTTGAGCTGACCTCGAAGCTCAGCAGCAGATGCAGCGCATGTCAAGCGTAAAGTGATGGATTTTTCGAGAAGCGCCAATTCGAGCGACTCTGCCCGCGCTTTGGCACTCGTACCTAGTGATCCAAAGGCCGCTTTTGATAGTATAAAGTACAGATACCAGCTGCTTCGTCCTCGACACCACTTGACGATGTTTGACCCGGACATGCCCAAACACTGGTCTAAGCGAATGAAACTGCTTCTCTCAGTCTCGCAGGTCTCTCAGTAGGCCGGTCTGGAAGATTGCACCTAGTACGCCATGGGTCGCAAGAGAAAACCACTGCACGTAACGCCCAACGTTGTTCCCACAGCCTGTCCTTGTCATATCTCGTTGGTGCGGAACCCAGCATCCCCAGGGCCGGGTGCTGCTATGTCCCTGGCATGAGTACTGTCATCCATTTGAACGTCACCATCCTGCCTGGATCCCGCGGCTTGTGCTTTGAGTCCCAGGCTTTCGGGGCCAATCCCGATCCCAGACAGAGCATCCGTGATCGCCTTGAGGCTCTCTGGCGACTGGATTCCATTCTTCACTGCCGCTAGAACGCCTTCCTTGGTCGTGTCGCATCGCTGTCTCCATGCAAGTCGCTCTAGGAATAGCTCGCGTCGTCGGCGCTCGAGATCCCGGCGCTCTGCTTGAAGCAGCGCCTCAATCTCCGAAAATTGCTGCAACTTGAGCTCCATCTTTTGCAATTGCAGTGATGCCGCTCTGGAGAGAAGAGTGGACATGTGACGCTCCTCGTGGGTAGCCAATGCTGAAGAGCGTGCTGCCGCTAAGGCCAAAGCCGTAGTCGCTGGATCGTGTTTCGTAAGAGCACCATCGGGCTGTTGAGCATCGAGCTCCATCGCATCCTCGGCTTTCACGGAGCCAGTAGTCGACTTCTTCTCGAGTGCCCTGCGCTTGACCTCTTCCACGGTCGTGCCAGCTGCTTCGGCCATTGACCTTTTCATCTCGCTGACCGACCTCCCCGCTGCTGCCGCGGCGACGTCGGAATCGACTGCACCCGCCAGGAACCCAACCACAGACATGATCGGATTCTGCGCTTGCGAGAAGGGAATGGCCCCACCGCTCAGGTAGGTAAGGTCGCCATGCGACCCATTTGCAGTGGACTCTGCAGCAACGTAGTTATCCTCAATCTCGAGCTGAAGGAATCGCACGATACATTGCTCGCGGGTGCGAGACCCGACATGCTTCGCAACCTCGTTCCAATCATCGTCGAATAGTTCAAGACCTTCCAGAAGCCGAAGATTTTCGATATCGCTCCATGCCCGGTCCTTGTCGGGAAATCGCTTGTAGTGTGGGTTCTCAACTTTGACGAAATCTTCCTTACTAGACTGTGAAGGGAAGTGACCTTCCCGATGGCACTCGGCACAGATGTCGTATTTCGTGAGTGCGGCAGTCTTGCCGGGCGCGGCAGCGGGTGCTGAGCGAGCATTGTGCCAATATTCTCGGGTGCAGTCGACGCCACAGGAGTTGCAGAAATGCTGCGTCTCGGGCTCCTTCAGCTGCTCCTCAAGGTCCTTGGAGTTTTCGCCATTAGCGCCATCCTTGCTCTCAGCCGCTGCCGGTGTGATGTCTTTGCCTGCGGAATCGTAGATGTTGCGGCGTCCCGTCATGGAAAGGGCCTCGGAGCGGAACGTTGGTGTCATTTCGACGAGCTTTTTAGCCTTGGGGTCAGCCGTATCAACAAGCTTAGCATCCTTGCTAGGTTGGTACGGCTGCATGCCGCGTGGGGTATCGGCAATAATTCGGAAGTGCCCTGTGAATGGCGGCGCAATCGCAGACGGTCGTGCTTCAGGATCGACCTGAACGCTCAAGGGTTAGCCAAATCAGACATGTTGGACTTCGGTACACGAACTTGATAGTTGATCAAACCCCATTGTTCTAAGAAGGAGTGAACTCTCAGAATTCCGCAGACATCGCCTGCCAAATTTCGTCGACAGGCCGTAAAGGTCAGGTACTCCTCGGGGTTCAAGCGATAAGTATTGACCATAAAGTCGCGGTAGTCCTTGTAGACGGCTGGCGTCTTGCTTCGGTTGCGACTGTTGAAAAACTCTGGCAGAGCGCGTTTCTCATTTTGATGAATGGCGTTCATATCGAACCATGAGCTGTAGCTCGGTAGGACAATGGGATGTGTCTGATTGATAAGGTGCGCACGCGCACTCTCTTGAGTGGAGTCTTTGGCTGCTGCCTCCCCATCGACATCTTCCTGGCCTTCGCCATCTTCTTCGCCTTTTCCATCTTCGCCCATATCCTCATCACCATCCGCTGCGTCGGCCAAATCGTCGTCGGCTGCTTCGGGTGCTGGAGCGTCTGGCGCATCGATGGGATTCGCCGAGCCCTTGGGAGCGCTGCCTCCAGGCTTGATGTCAGCAGCTGCGTCTTCTGTCATTGAAACATCGGCGTCTGCTCACAGTGATATTAGCAAACTCTCATAATCTCTGCGAAATGAACATGATACATACCACCCCTGTCGCCGTTGCTGGTTTGGGGCTCATCAGCCTGTGGCTCTACCTTCTCGGGCGCAGCCGCAAGTGAAGCGCCCTCTTCACCAGACTGTATGGGATCGTTGTCCATTTGGCTTTACTGCGCCTAAGATGCGCGACTGGCTGCGCGATCGCGCGTTCGAGTATTCTGCGATGCGCTTTTGGTTGAAGTAGTGATGGACACGTTCGATAGGGCTTTGCTCTGATAACGCGCGGTGACTGCAGCAGCTTCAAGCCTTAATGACGTTCAAGTTGTGTGAATAGCCTCCTCTGAGTAGTAAGAGTGGACAATCGCGAAAGTGCGCGGTCGGTGTGCAGCATATGCAAATGGCTGAACGGATGGAGACGCGTATTTCTCAGAGGTAAGTTCTCCTTTGAGCTGAGCGGCAGATGCCATAGGGCTGTGATAGCCCCATCGATGAACGCAATCACGAGTGCTCCGGCACCTCACTCGCCTGCGTGCCTCGTCAGGCCTTCCGTACAACTTCTTGCTAGGTATTGAATGTCTCGGTCTGGCCCATCCCTTCCCGCTCAGTCGCGATTATCAGCCCAATCTCGCGTACGGAGTAGCATCGCCATAGTCAGCCTCGACAGCGGTACTGTCGCGATCTGAGCACGCTGGAGTACCTGTGTAAACCTTTGATCATCTGCACAAGCCCTCGGCAAGATGACCTTGAGAAAGGGGAACTCCCTGGACATGACTACTTGCTGCTGACAGCACAAAAGAACGTCGTCAACATATCGTCACACCGGAGAGAGCATGGTCGACTTCGAGGGTTTGCATGGATGCAACAAGATCGCAATACCACCGGTCAGCGCTTGCCCAATGTTGTTGGATGATGTGTTATTGGACGATTGTATTCACATATGCGATGCTTAAATGCCATGGCCCCTCCTAAATTCGCGTTGATCCTTTTAAGCAGTCAATCTATCTGTCGGTTATGTGCTGTAAAGTCATGTTCATCTCATCCGTGTTTGCTGTTTACTGGTGAGCCACTCACATTGCCAGTTGACGAGGGACAAGCCAGCTGACCGTCTTTCGCGTAGTTCCATCACCAGCGGCGTCTTTGCGCAAACCGTTTGGAACCCTCCAAAACATTGCTACTGTGGGTATGACACTGAACACGATTGGGTCACAGATCCACCTGCTATCCATGCAGTCTGTGAGCCTGGTCATTTTGGTAATTATACACATGATCATGATGGATTCTCGACTGTATGCACGCCTTGAGGTGTCTGTATGCAGAGCTTTCGCTGATGAGCTATCAGTGTGCCATCTCCAACCCTCTGCTCTCTGTTCCCTTCTACAATGCCTGTGTGAAAAATTGTACTGGCCAAGATGCATGCCAGGACAACAGATGTACATAGGAGTCAAACATTGGACTGCGAGTAGGTCTTTAACAAAGAGGCTGGATGTGGCCGGTGGCAATGGCGTTAGTAGCACATGGGAAATACACCCTGGGACAATGACGCAAAACATTTGACCTTTGCTCTCCACACGCTTCAAGACGATCCCCTTGTCTGCACGAGATTGCTTGAACCGTGCCGATTATGAACAGCATTCAGCATCCTGTCCAGTCACTCAGTTGATCGGTGATTCATAGTCGAATGGAATCCAGATTGTGAATTAACGCTCAAGGCAAGGTATCTGACGCAACTCAGGATGCGTTCGATATATTCAAGGAAATATGTGACGTTGACATGGATGTACAGGCGTGAAGCCGTTGCTATAGTAAAGCCAGACTGCCTGGCCTATCAGGTTTGTAGTAGGGCCATCTCTCATATCAGTGCCTAGCAATTCTGACTTGCACAAAATGCTCGATGATACTGAAGGCATTGCAAACGTCATCACTGATCATAAATTGCAAGGATGGCATGTGTCAAATGGCTGTATCCGTGTCAGTACAACGAGCGGTTTAGTAAACGTAATGCGGGTGAAGTATGCGTCGCGGGTGGCGTTGTACTGATTGCAGTACATCCAGAGGCTTGCGGCGGTACTCTTTGATTCGTGGAACCTGACGCCGGTCCTCTGAAATCTCGACGTTCCACACTGCATTTGGGCAACTTCCATTCGTCAGGTGTAGTACTCGTAAGTATCTTCTCAAGGTGAGGATTGGCTTCGTGACCTCTTCCTTCGATGCTCGGAGCCCATGAACTTAGCCCGGAGCAGCAGAGTGAGTAAAGTGCAATGGCCTGGCGTTGAGTAGCGGCGCAAAGTGACCATGTCTTTATTGCCCTTCAAAGTCGAATGACACCCTCCAAGTCTCTGTTGTATCACTTGTAGGTATCATGCCTGCTGGCAAACTACGTACCCTACTCCAGATCAAAGTAGTTAGTGGCGCGAGGCAGGGTTTCTCGCGAATGCAGGACTGAAGACAAGATGACGTCCGTGAATTTGGCCACCTAACCTATTATCCATAGGATACTAGTCGCATGGCTTGCGAAGATTGCACTCATGATGCGTTGTGTTCTCATGGACTGGACGGTTGTATTTCGCAGGGAAAGGACAGAGACGAGCCGAACTTCCTTTACGCATAGCCTCCTGGAGCGACGCCATACCGATGTCAGTCAGGCTTGTCTCGACGACGGCTCTGGCGGTCCGCACCCAGAAGAGATACGTCTCTCACAAGCTGGCTGGGGTGACGCGCATCAGTGGCGATACCAACCTGTCCGTAAGATTGAGCATTCACCTGCTAACTTATTAGGTGCTGCAAGCATGTCGTTGGTGCTGTGTTTCAGACCCTAGGGCTAGCACATGCGTATGCTGGAAGGCGACAAGCATAATCTTGAAGGTCAGTACGGCTAAACAGAGGTTTGCCCACAACCCATGCAGAACGATGCAGGTGCTCAGAAAGAATTTCCGCCGGCCGATAAAGGCCACAAATTGGCCAGCATGTCATTGTTCTGTGTAGACGGGCTTCTCATGCCATGAGTCAGATTGCACAATGGCACTGTGAGTTACATGCCTCTGGATGTGGTCTCAGCGTGACATGTTGACCGTGATAGGGAGGTCCAGCACTGTTGTTCCATTGAAAGTCGGCAGAGTTTGTGGTGGCCTGGGAAGAAGACTCGCATCAGAGGACTCGCGAACAAGTACGCATCCAATGGGTCTGATGCGATTGAGTCACGAGCCTAGCGGAAGATTCACCAAGCTCAAGCATGGCGGCAACTTGTCCAAAATAGCATCCGGACATGGGCGCTGTAGAGCACATGTATACCCTCCATCTGTCGAGTGCGCAACCTAGTCACGCTGTTCCTGTACGGAAAGGACCCCCACATCGTGACTGCAGGGAACGTAGCAATGCACGTGACGAAGGATAGGCTGGCGTGGTTAGTTACTGTCGAAGGTCCTGTATCTCCAGGCTATTGTCGAAATGTTCGCAGTGCCTCAGTTGCGGCCATGGCAGCATACCTGTACGGAGCCTCACCTCCCTACACCTGCACCAGGTGATGGCGGAGCTGTCCTGCTGATTGAGTGGGGATTGCGGAGTGGGGATTGCGGACCGAGGAACTTTTGGGAATCCAAGGTTGCATCTGAGGCACGAAGAGCACTTTTCAGATTCAACACAGATCTTCTAGTCCCTTGACAAGTTCCAATTGGATTTGGACGATGACCACGATCCTTCTTCCTGATTTGACGTAGAAGGAGTGGAGCAGTTCCGACAACCAGGGAAAGCAATCAGCGAGGTCTCTAGAGCAAGTCCACAGCAGAGCAGGAGGATTGCACCTGTAGGCGATGTAACAATGAAGGGAAGTGCATCTAAGGACGATGTGGCGCAGAGAAGGCACGGCAGCAGGGCTGGATTGGGCCTGGCTTGATACCTGTTGTGGAATCACTGGACGACGACGACAACGGCCAAGGACAAGTGTCAAGCCACCTGCAACACCTGCAAAATTCTCCTGTCCGACAAAGACTCTCTGTACGCGTGGAAGCCCAGACGCGCCGTTGGTTGTCGACCACAGCCAGCGCCATCTCAAGCCTCCTCCGGGCGTTAAAAGCATGCGAGGATATTTCCTGTTCCTGCCCACGCCGTTAGGTCGGAATGCACCACTGCTAGCGCTCCCTTGTACTCGACTACCGACACATCGCTATTTCGCTCCACGCAAATCAGCTGCGCTCGGCAGTTCTCGACAGCGCCAGTCATGGTCGATCCTACCCCGGGTCATTCGCACTTTGGCGAGTTGCCTTCAGCTTCACCATCTGATTGGCCAGCCACCCAAAACGACCACGAGCTCTTGTCATTCGCAACCCCGGCGCACTGCTTCCGCGACCAGATGGACCCTCGGCTTCTTCTAGGCTCTTGAACAGATGTCTCCTGGAGAGTGTCATGCTCCATATACCACGGTCACAATAGGAGCAGCGTGCTGGACAGAAAGAAAGACTCGTGCGCTGTAAGTACAGGTCGCGGCTGCATATAGCACCGGCTGTGGCATTTTCAAGGTGCGGCGTGATCAGACTAGTATCAGCCATGCGCGAACGCCATGCTGTTGCTAGATCCTCTAGTCGCGGAGACGCAATCTCGTCTCCAGTACCGTGTCTCTTTGTATAAGAAAGTGCCCTTCGCGGCTGGACATGAGCGTAGTGGTTGGAAAGGAGGCTTGCTCGCGTGCGGAATGTCCATATTCTCCGCTCTGCACCTGAACAATTCTTTGTAGATTCAAATAGCCGTCTCTGCGGCCTACCTCACGCCATCTTCAGCACCTTCGCTGTGGACTTCTGACAATGGCTCCCTTGTCAAGTCTATCTCTCGCAACCACGGCCCTTACCCTCTCCCTTGCTTCTGCTATTCCCTACCAGTTGAACAACAACTGGCAAGGAGGGAACTTCTTCGATGGGTTTGACTTCATCACTGGTGAATTGTGATCCGCCTCCTTCCTGATGTACGAATCCTAACCAATCTGTAGCTGATGATCCCTCAGGTGGATGGGTGACATGTGAGTCGAGGCAACCTGATGCACCGCAGGGTCTTTGGTGACTAACGGTCGCTTGTAGACGTTGATCAGGGCACAGCTCAGGCCAAAGGCATGGCCACTCCTCATCTCGGCGCACCCACGTATGTTGGTGTGGACCACACCTCGTACTATAGCCCACTTGGAGGCGATCGAGACCGTCGTGCGGCACTCAGACTTCAATCGAAACAAGTCTTCAACAAGGGTCTCTTCATTATCGATGTCGCAGTATGTCAGCCAAAATCACCAGAGCGTGCATCGATGTTTCTTGTCACAGAATGACCAGCTGACCGCCGCCGATAGCATATGCCCAGCGGATGTGGTGTCTGGCCAGCCTTGTAAGTCGCCTCCTCAGCATCCGCATGATCAATTTGCTGACGGCTGTAAAGCTGGATGGTGGGGAACAATTGGCCTCACAACGGCGAGTGGGATATCGTTGAAGGTAAAGCCATTCGTGCAGGCCGAGGCATTGCTTAGCTGACC
Source organism: Taxillus chinensis (assembly GCA_023512835.1). Taxonomy (NCBI): domain Eukaryota; kingdom Viridiplantae; phylum Streptophyta; class Magnoliopsida; order Santalales; family Loranthaceae; genus Taxillus; species Taxillus chinensis. Next base: position 114,920 of record JAKCVP010000400.1, on the reverse strand, counting down.
TTGGCAAGGCGTCAATCTGAACACCAGGAACCAAATGACAGCCCACACAGACCCAGGCTGTACCACGAATGGCGCTGGCGCTGTCGGTACCGTCGTGGAGGGCAATTGCAATGCGAACAGTGCATTCAATGGTTGCGGAACATTGGCGCAGAACACTGCCTCCTTCGGTATACCCTTCAACAACGGCGGTGGAGGAGTATGGGCGACCCAGTGGACCGACTCGCATATCAGCACCTGGTACTTTGCCAGAAACGCCATTCCAGGTAACATTGCGAACCCCGATCCTAGTACCTGGGGACCTCCCGGAGCTATGATCAGCACAAACTCGGGATGCAACATTGACCAGTATTTTTCAAACGGAATGAACATCATCCTGAATACTGATTTCTGTGGCGGGTGGGTCGCAGGAGACTGGGGAAATAGTGGATGGTGAGTCCTGGCCCCTCGTTCGCATTGCTCTCGCCAGTTGCCGCTAACATTCATGCTCTTGTTCAGTCAAGCACAGACTGGGACTGGCGACTGCCCTACTTATGTGGCCAACAACCCAGGTGCTTTTACCAACGCCTATTGGTCCGGTGAGTAGCACGTACTGTGCGGCATCCATCGCTTTCTGACTCGGGATTCTAGTCAATTATATCCGGACATTTACCCCCGCGCCTGGCTTTACACCAGCTGCGTTCAAAGTCAACATTGCCGAGCCCGACGGTGTCGAGAGCAATGAGACCCTATCGTCAATGGTTGCGAGCGTCCCTGACGGCGTTTTTGGCCCTAGCTATAAGGGCGGCCCGGAATAGACCGACTGAACACCATCTTTTCGTAATTTCGTATAGTATCAGACAGGCTTGAGGATTGAGGAGTTGGTTTGGCACGATTATCTGGATGCCGGTGCTTAGAACATGGTTGGCGCATGACGACTGATGACTGGGATTTCGCTTCTTGTGATACCCCTGGGTTTGGCGTGGATTGGCACCTCCCTCGATGTTTTCCTATCGACTGGGATGTGGCTGAATGAAGGATTCCAATTACACTCATATTGCTAGCGATCAGGTTTCACCCTGGCCTGCAGACTTGAGCCACGCTCCAACAGCTTTGGTGCTCTCGTGAGCATCTTTAAAAATGCCTCTTTCGTTCTCCTCGAGACCTCTGCAGGCGTCTGATCAGCTTCGATTTTGTCGCGACATGTAGGCAAAACGGGAGTCACAATACCTCATGAACTCGACGCTGTCTCCTAGTGCACCCCTGGCATTGCTTGCGCAGTCATTGACTTTGGTAGTTCTGCATTTCCAAGTCTCCAGCAGGACGTCTACCATCTCTGGATCTTCGAAAAGATCTAGCATCTTAGCGCCCAGGGCATAGAAATGCGCAGCCTGCGCTCTCAAGTCCACGCTGTCTGGATCGGCTTTCAATGCGTTGATGACCCGCTGAGAGAGACAGGACGGCATATCGATGGTTGCCATGGCATTGGTTCCCAAGGACTGAGAGACCGCAAGGATTTCAGCGAGCCACAAGGGAAGTGATACAGAGGTTCCTGCTTTGAGATCTCCTGCCGGGTTGCCCTCCAAATAGCCTAGACCTTTTACATCGAGATCGAAAGTGCACGGAACTTTCTGTGGTGAAAGATTTAGCATGAGCCTCTGATGAGCAGCGGAGACATACTTGTGCGTCTGTCAAGATGGCATCCAGGTCGTAGTATGTTCCCATTGTGGCGTGTTACTGGTCTGCTACTAGTATCTGGGAAGGCGCTGACAAGTGGTAGGCGATGCTCCTCTCTTTAGGCAAGAATTACGTCTGGTCGACGCACCGGTGAAGGTCCGGATGCTTCTCACCGAGAGCATGTATGTTAACATGAACATGGATACGAAGGAGCTCGCGGTGAAAGGTCGTTCTCCGTCTCATAAAGTCGCGTCACGGTCACGGTCACGGTCACGTGCTAGACGCCTGCCTCGCGATTGTTGTGGGTCCAGCCAGCTGGTCCGTGCTTTTGTTTCAACGTCAAGCTCCCAGAAGCCCGGACGAACAACTACTTCATCTCATCAACCAAACTTTGCTTTGGGTCTATCGCATCAGGTGACGAACTCCACAAGATGGCAACGGCAGATCAAAGTATCTACAATGATCAGATCAGTCGCGGCAGCCGCATTCCTGCCATAGGTGATTTGCCTGCTAACTTGCAAGGTGCTGCTGAGTTGCAGGAAGCTCTCGAAGAACTGGTTTGTGCCTCTGACTTCATATCAACACGCTATACTCCAGAAACTTTGGCTAATCTACTTGCAGACTTCTCAGCCTGCTAACGCCCGCGCCTATGCTGTCTGGGAACGCACTGTCACCGCCGCCTTTGGGCTAGATGGAGGCTTGCGTGTTGGCAGCGATGCGCAAGCTATCAGCATCTTTCGCAGCATTATGAGAAACTTCTTGGCCAAGTTTCCCCAAGCTGTCGAAACGATTAGTAAATGGGCGGATCTCGAGTGGCGTCTGAACAGTCACCAGGAAGATCCCGTGGGTTTCGCCCTGACCGTCTACGAAGATGCCATTGCATTCATTCCAAGCTACGTGCCGCTGTGGACTGCAATCGTTCACACCGTCACGACCATATCTCATGACAGCACGTTTCACCTACAGTGAGCATGCTCTTTTCGAGGAGACTGAACCAATTGTTGACTTGTTTCTCAGATGGCTGCGACGCGCTATTGACAATGTTGGCAACAACTTGGAGGCTGACGACATCTGGTCGCGCTACAAAGAGATTGCCCGTGCAACAGGAGATATGACCTTAATTTGTCAGACATTTGCCGCCTCAGCCAAAGCGAACAACCGTAACGCTGGCGAAGACTTCAACAACCTGAGTGCATATCTCAAGCAGCAGCCAGAACTCGAAATTCCATCCGAGCTAGCCTCTCATCAACAGGTCGACCAGGCGTACGTGGAAGCGGGTGCTACAACTGGTGAGAAAGGCGCTGTGCAACGAACACCCGAGCTTCGTCCACAAGTCATTGACATACTCACCCAAAAGTTCACCATTGAACGCCAGAATAGCAATGCTTGGAATCACGACGTTTGGAATCGCCGCATGGCATTCGAAGAAACTGTTCAACAACAGGGTATTCGTTGGGATCCGGCCGGACTTTCGCCAGAACAGCAAAAGACACTTCTCCAATACCTCAACTTTTCAATCGACTACGATTCCTCCGAGTTCACGCAAGCCCTGTTTGAACGTTTTACCGCCATTGCACCTCAGACCGAACTCATTTGGGTCAGCTGGGCAGAGTGGACGAAGAAGCGTACCGACATTAATAGCGCGTTGCGCGAATACAGTGTCAGCAACATCTATGAACGTGCCGCTGTACACAATTTGCCAATTGCCTCACTACAGCCTCGGCTGGCCTACGCAGAATTCGAACTCGCTCGAGGCGAATTCTCGAACGCGTACATCATCTATCAAGACATTCTTGACCAAGAACCAACCAGCCTGGGAGCCATAACAGGTGTCATCAACTGCGCAAAATTGGATAGCATTGAAAACGTACGCGCAGTCCTGCAAGAGCTACACGATCGCATCCTCGCAGCGGCGTCAGCAGCCAAGGCAACCGGCGTCACCGACCTCCTCCCCTACACACTCGCAGTTGAAAAAATTGCCGAGAACATTCTCTTCTCAAGCGGCTACGACGACACAGAGGCAGTCACTAGAACCCGCGCCCTCTTCGATGGCTATGAGCCCGAACTACAGTCGGAGCAGGACTTTTGGCGCGCCAAGGTGACGGTCGAGTGCTGGATTCTCACACGCATCCTCCGACAAGGCGATCTGACGAAGATGCAAGCCTGCTGGACTGCAGTTACCAGCTTGCGCGACGAGGAGCTGCGTCCAGAGCACAAGCTTAATATCGGCAAGGTGTATGCTGCACTGCTCCGCTCTGCGAACCTGCCTATTCCGCCCAGACAGCTTTTTGAGCAGGTCAGTCAGCTCGAGGAGGAGCTTCAGCGTCGCCAGCGCGTGGTGGCTGCGGAAACAGTCGCCATTGCTACTTGAGGCGTGATCGAATGACGAAAGTTTGGGTACTTGTTCTGATTTGTGTCGCCGCCTGTCTCACACATTGTCGACCCAAGGGAGTTTTAGAGGCGTTCTAGGGCGTGAGGATCACTCGCTAGTCGAATCCTTCGGGCACGACCAATTGAAAATATGCTTTTCTGGCGGATGCGCACAATAATGCACGTTTGGCAGCAGGGAGGGCTTATGATGGACACTGGAGGTTCACGCGCAGCGAAGAGGCCGGGAGAAGAAAGGAAAGGGAAAAGAATTAAAACAACTTGTACTAGTAGATAAAAGTCATGGCATGGCGCACTCATGATACCCATGCATAGCGATGACTGGACATTGCATGGACACTTCCAAAGCATTATCCAGGTTGTATAACGCTGGTAAATTCCTCTGCACCAGAAGACGAATCACAAAACATGTCTGAAATACCTCTTACTCCTTTCTATACGCCCATTTCTTGCCGTCCTGAAGTGCCTACGGGATACTTGCTGAGGCACTTACTTGCGGCAGGTACCCAGACATGTGATTGAAGAGAAAGAATCAGATAGGTAGGTACTTTAGGTAGACAAGATAACCAAAGGTCTCTCATTCAAAAAAAATAGTATAAATATGTCAAGACGAGTGAATGAATCCTAGCTTCAAATCGCCACAAAACGCCATACAATGCCATGCTATGCACGGGCTTTCCTCGCAAGGTTCACAGCCCTTCTTTTACCCAACCCATTCAATTCTCAACGCCAGAGAAAAAAGGATAAAAAAAAAGAAACAGAAACTCGCATCTCTATCAGGCCGTCAGTCGCAGACTCATGCAAATAGATCAACCAGTCGCAGACTGTCGAAAAGACACAGAAACATCCGTAGGGACCCGCCAGCTGCCGGCTGCGACCTACATACCAAAGGTACCCAAGGTAGCCACCGGACCGCATCTCAGGCAGCGAAGTCCAAAGGCTCGAGGCGCACAGGCCTAGTAAGCCGAGCAACCACCCTCCATCGCCGACTCAAACGCATGATGGTAAAAACTGTGCATAGCGCTGTAATGAAACAAGATCCCACCCAGCACAGCAAAATGCCAGATATTGTGACTGCCCCCAACGTAGTCGAAGCACCCCGGAAACCAGCGCTCAGGCGTCTTGCTAGCATACAGCACTGCGCCGCCAAAGTACACCAGGATAGACTTGAGGATCGGCGCGTAAAAGGCCATGGCCCAGTCGAAGCCTCGCGTGAAGCTGAGCTGGAAAATCGGCAGGAACCCCGTCAGGGCCAGCGAGACGAAGAAGCCGACGCGCAGCCAGGACATGTCAGCTCTGTTGAAGGTGGGGTGCCAGGGGAGGATTGTGCCTGCGATGCCGAGCAGGAAGGTTGAGAGCATGTAGGCCCAGCGCGAGGTGGGATCGCAGTAGAAGGCCGTGTACTCGGTTGTCATGATGCTCGTTGCTACGAGCAGGGAAATGCCGGTGTAGTCCACGCAGGCGAAGCGCTCCATGACATTTTGCTCGGAAATGCTGGACATGGTGTGCCAGAGCGTGGAGCAGATCATGCACTTGGCTGCGGCAAGGAAGAAGGCACCGGCGATGACAATGTCGGCTGTTGAAGCGCGAGCAAATGTCGTGCTGGCAGGAAAGATGTAGAATGCAAGCGCCAGTATGAAGATGAAGCCGAGGAAATGTGACCAGATGTTCACTGTCTCGTTTGAGAGGCCCAACATCGAGCGGACGCAGTCGAGCTTGGTCTCCGAGAAGCGGTAGCCGCGAATGATATGCGGATTCACACGCCACGGCTCAGGGAGCTCAGCGTATGTTATCAAGCCCTGCTTTTTGGCCGCTGCAACGGCTTCTTCGACCTTCTTCCGGAGAGCCTCCTTTGCGCGCCGGGCTTTCTCTAGGTTATCGTCGACAATATGGCGAGCTGATGCAATTGAGGCGTCCATGCGCTTCCAGCTCTCGTCAAAAAAGTCATTTGCGGCCTGTATGCGGCTGTCTCTTAGGGCATAAGCACGAGCTTCAAAGTCTGATAGCAGCCCTTCCATTATGCGCACGCCTTCTTGAGCCTTTGACTCGAGGGACTCTTTTCGGGCGAGAGCGCCTTTGTACTGATCGTCTAGGGTATCGACAAAGATCTTGGCGCGCTTACGCCCAGCGTCAAGGACATCGCCGGAAGCTGTAGAGCAGGCATCGCGGACCGATGCGAGGGTGGTATACGCAGAATGGAAGCCGGAATCGAAGGTGAAGTTTTTGCCGTAGGTCTCGAGAAAATCCAGACGTCGCGTGAGTTCAGAGAGGAACTGGTCGAGGAGGAATTGAATGTTGTCGGCGTCAGCAGACCAGCGCTGAGTGTGGTGGTAGGAATGACGCCGCCTCTGGCGAAAGGCGGCACCAGGTGAGTGCGAGGAGCGCGAGGAAGAGGTTCCGAGCACAGGCTCTTCGTAGGAGGTGACAGTGACGGCGGAAATGCACGACATGGTGACGATGTCGCCCCTTGGGGTGAGGGGGTAAAGGAATGAAGTTTGATTTTGGTTGGGACGGGCGAAGTTTGTATACAAAGGGTAATTATGCCGGCATTGGCGGGGCGGAGGATTCTAACAGACACAGGGAAGCAAATGAGACTTCATGTACGGAGTAGTCTCCCATTGACAGAGCCAAGGAGGGGCATAGGAGGAGCGAGTGAGTTGTGATGGTCAAGGAGGGACTCGAGCAATGCGGCTCCTCCGTGTTTCGGGGGATGACGGTTGTCGCAACTTGTTTCCGCTCCCGCCACATTTTAGCGCCCGCACGTGCAGCGGACAAGGAACCGAGAGGGTTCCCTTGCACATGGAGAAGCAGCACTTTGCGGTGGCTGTCGGACCCTTGTTCCTGCTCTCTGTCACCTCTCCATGCTATGACCCACTTGTGCGTTGGAGGGGGGGCATGGATGGGTCCCGTTTGTCTACTAAGAAGAGACAGTCGTCGCGTCAGTGGGGTTAGCGTTGTGTACCTTTCGGCCAAGGCCACAGTGCATGCAAACCCATGACATCGCCCAGCCTACGTAGGTGGACCCACCAAGCTTACTCAGGGTAGACCTGCAATGTGGAGAAAGAGAGAGCATCGACTATCCTGCAAGCGTCGCGCAGTGTGCACTTCTATGCCGCCGATGACAACGCTACACATGACGAGATGAAACATGGTGAATTCTTGATGATTCATAGCTTTTCTTCACATACTCCTCTTCAAGCGCATACTCTAGCGGCCATCTACCGCAGACGTCCTCCTCCTTCCAGCATTTATTAGTACATGAAATTTTGACGAGACGAGCAGAGCACTTCCGTCTCGTCCCAGTCCAGCCCGCGATGAACACCTGAACCCCGTCCCGCGCTACCAGCAATGACGGCTCCGGACTGCGAGACGCAGCGCTGGGTTGCGGGCGGTAGAAAATTCTCCTCGTAGATATGATAAAATGAGATGCGGCATGAACGGCGTCGGTCAGAGTAATGAGATGAGACATATAGCGATGGTAGATTGCCAACCTTTCCACTTGTGCAGGCGCTCTTGGAAAACATGAGTCGGCGCGTGCTGAGCTGAAAAAGATTGCGTGAATGATTTTGTGAGATGAAAACGTGAGAGTGCGTCTTGCAAATGAAAGCTTGTGCGTCGGCGTGAACAGAACATCAGAATGTCAAAGGCGTAATCCAGTAAAAGCATAGGCATGGGACAATCAGTGAGAAAACAGTGGAGACGCAAGGCCGCGGTCCTTGCGTCGCGTTTAGGACAGCGGTCCAACCGGAACGCCTTGCAGTCAAAATCCAGAAATCCAGAAACCCAGACAGACAGCCAAGTCAGAACTTAGAAAGGAAACCATGGAGCCGAGAATTCACTGTGGTCCTGGAGGATCCTGATGCCAATTGCGGCCATCCCTTCGACTTGGATCTCTTGCTCGCAGCCGGGCTTGAGCTTCTTGCAATCGCTCTCGCGCCTTCTGCTCGTCGGCGAGCTGCGAAGCGGTCTTGGTTCGTCCAGAGCCAGGAACTGCCAATTTGGCAACCTCCTTGGTCAAGAATTGTACGTAGTAGTGGCGAAGCTCGCGTGTTTCTCTCGAGTCCTCGCCTTCAAGCTTAAATTTTTCATCCTTGTTCATGTCGCGGCGTCGAGAGGCGCGAATCTCGTCTAGAATGAAGAGGAGATTCTCTTCCGAGCATCTTGTTCGTTCTTGTGCATACTTGGCAGGATTGTGGCAGTAGCGGCGTGTCACGTCCATGCAGCCATCGGCAGAGAAGGCAATGCAGTAGCCAACTTTTCTGCCCCAGCCTGTGCAGAGTATGATTAGCTCATGACCTCGAGGAAGGCTGTGAGATTGATGACACATCACTCACCTTCTGTGTAGAGTAGGGGCTTGTCGAATGCAGCCTCGCAAGGATCCACGTGAACCCATCTCTTGCGGTAGTCGGAATATACTTCAGTGGACACGTAGTCCTCTGAATGCCAGACCCATCTTACTCTTGAACCCATGGCACGACACAGCATTGAGAAACAATTCACCCATTCACCACAGCGGCCTTTGCGAGTTTGCATCAAGACAAATGCGTCACTGTAGCGCGGAAATCTCTCGTGCGACCCGCAGGGCTGATGAGAGCATTGATAAAGCTCAACACGGTTGCCACCCAGAGCACGCTCTTCTGGTGTGGGAGCTGCCATGCCAACTGCAATGGTAGGCGACCCGCAGCGGGCGCAAGGTGGGTTGTTGACCCAGGAGAAGAATGTGCGGAACCACTTCAGAAGCGCGCGGATGACGCAGTCCTGCCATGCCCAGGCAGGCTTCTTTCCAATGCTGGCAGCTGTCGCTTGAAATGTTTGTGATTCTTCATCGGCTTCGCTATAGATACGATCCAATGGCACTTCTTTCATGGCCTCGTCGAGAAGGCCTGGATTTTCCCATTTCATGGGAGCCTGCGAAAGCATGTGCAGCTGGCTCTGCAACTGGCGGGACTTGCTGTCGTTGGGCGCTGCTGGGATCAGCGGCAGATTTCGCAAAGCGCAGTTCGAAGGAAGGGCGCCGAGCGAAAAGTCATCGGGACCATCATTGTAGTCTGGAGCGCCACCGCCATGCCTGGAGGGCAGATGGGATGGCCGGGAACGCCTCAGCGAGGGGTCGAGGTCGGCGTGGGAGCGCTGTGATCGCAGAGAGGAGGTTCGGCTGGTTGTGAGGGTATTCATGCGGTTTGTCGAGAGGCTCATTCTGAACCTGTCGGTGACTTCTTTTTCCCATCCCTGGGGTAGTCGGGAGGGAGTGGCGTGACGAGCTGGACGCTCAACCGCCATTGCTGCGATGGGCTTGGGGGCGGGCAAAGCGGCAGGCAGTGGAATGCCGGGGAGGCAACGAGGAGAATCGTAGTTGACGAGGACGTCAATTGGGGGTGGAGGAAGAAATCAGCGGAGAGGCGAGGTGGAGGTGTGGGATTGATTAGGCTCAGAGACAGACACGAGCGATGATGTGCAAGAAGGGTCTCGTCCGCAGCAAGCCGCCGCCGTTGTCTAGGTAGGTGTGGCCCCGGGCTGGTGTGGAGCTCTGTCGAAGTGGTTGTCGGCTGCGCTTCGCACCACAGAGCACGCTCGCAGGCAGCGGGAAAGCAGGATTGCAAGGCGACGGGGATGTCTGCTGAGATGTAGTCACTGGAGGATAAAAGGAATGAATTGCACCGAGACGGAAGGGGACGCAGTGTCTGTATGGATGGCAGTAGGCTTGGCAGCCTCTCTACGCAGACGCGCGTCCAGCCTGCAACGACTACGACGACTTGTTCCTCACCCGCCCACGCACCACTCTTCGCCCAACAGCCCTCGCGGCCTGTCCAGCACCGCGCCTGGCATCAGCGCCTGCTTATGTCTCTGTTGCAACGCCGCCAGTCTGTCGACAGAAGCCCTCGCATGCGCTCGAGAGCAACCCTTGTTCGAGGCGCAACACAGCCAGACTGACAACCAGAGGCTTACGCAAGCCCGACGCAGCGGCGCTGCTTTATGCCGCGTCTCGGGGGACCCAGATCGCCCTGCCTTGCCTGTTTGAAATGACTGCGCGTTAATCTATTTCCTCGTTTGCCGACCACCTTTCGTCTGCCAGTGCCGTGCCACCTCCAGCCAAGCGTCGTCTTCGCGGCCCCTGGTCACGCTTCTCCTGCTTCGTACGCAATCAATACGCGCTCACGGAGATCTGGATTGCGCACCGGCCCATCCATGCCCGGCTAGGGCACGTCCTCGTCCTCCTCCACGCGACCCGTTGCCCACCCACCCTACCACCATAACGTGACCGGTCCCGCCATCACCATTTCTCCACCATTCCATGCGCCATCAGCTCATGCTGACCTTAGCCCGTCCCCAAGACATTTACCGTGTCATTCTGACGCAGCCTGTACTTCGCTATTCCCGTAGCCAGGGCTGCGACTGCCGCTTGCTTGTCATCATTGCTCCAACGGCAGCGCCCAGCTACACGTCCTCATTACTAGGGAAGGAGCTCCAGTGCCTCTGTGTCGCATTCCTGGCTACTACGGCACCACGGGCACGAACCCATGTCGGCCTGATCGGGCCTACACAGAGGTGCCCTTTGACCACGGCCCTAAAGATTCGCCGCTTTTTGCTTCCTCGCGGCAGTGTTGCGCGTCGCTGGGACGATGAGACAGACGTGATTGCTTATCGCTAGAACCTCGCCCGCTTCGTCCATGACAATCGTCTCAATGTCGTATCTGCCCCTCTGTATCATCTTCACCGTAGATCGTTGATAAATCCACTCAATGCCCTCGGTGGGCAGCGCTTTTTTGACTTCGAGGTTCATCAGCACTGTCGGATACCAGTAGGCCTTGTCCTTGTTCTTCTTCGATGGGTCGTCGAGCTCCGTTTTTCCCGGCGGCAGGTACTGCTCGGGCCACTTTTGGGCCTCGATCACTTGTGGGAACGTGTCTGTCACAAACGCGAGGCTGACATCCGTAAAATGGTCCCTTCGGCCATTTTCGCCAAACGTGCTGAAGCGCATCCACTGCTCGATGCAGCTCGGCTGCTGGAATCCCGCCCGCGGCACTGCCATGTCCACCCTCTGAGTAGCCTTCCGAAACTTCTCGAATGGCCTAATCGTCAGCAGACCCCAGTTAGCATCCCTGTTCTGCCTCAACTGGTGCAAGTCAACGGGCAGCAAGGGAGGGTTGAGCTCCCAACTCGTCCCATAGCTCGGCCCTTGCTCATTCGCAAAATTCGTATGCGTCATGTAGGCAATGACTTCCTTGCGATCGCCTTGACTGAGTGTGATTTGGATGATGGACGTCTGCCTCCCAAGCTTGACGTCCTCGACATCGAATAGCGCTGGTCCCGTTGAGGTGCGATTGACGAAACTGAAGTGACTTGTCATCAAATTAGGTTGGTCTTGCTTTGACAGAGTCGTGGAGAAGTGCATTCGAGCAACACGTGCAAATGTGGCAGCTACAGTACCTCCATGAGGAACGCTCCCGATCGCCCAGGCATCTAGAAAGTTCGCCGAGTCTACGCATAGTTCAGCATTCCGACACGATGTCTTTGGCTCGTAGGCACATACACTTGTGTGAAGATAAGGGTACGACAGCAGTCGCTTCGGCGAATGAGGGTATCTTCTGCGTTGACATTGTACTTCTGGGAAAATCACAATCTCAAACGGCGGTTTTTAAGTCGTCTAGCTAGGGTGATGGCCTGGGGAATTCACAGACCGGAAATGGGGTCACGCTGTGCAAACATTGAAGAAAGTGGTTCTGTTCGACTATTACTACTGAATTAACAGCAGCCGAGGTCCTGGTTGGCTGTTCGTACGCAGGACCCGACAGCGAGTCTGAGCCTGTGGCGCATGCACCCTTCAGCCACTGGCCAGTGACGCAGCGCCTGACTACGTGCGATCTCACGCAGCCGCCTAACCACTTCATGAATACGGCGATCCTTCATCCCACCCTCCATGTCTGCAGTCGTTTTGCTGCAACTCAATCAGCTCTGAGCCATGTTCTCCACAATGGCAGAGGGCGGCGGTGACGACGACGATCTCCTCGGCACCAGGAGTCAAAGAGACACCACCATCCAGCTTGCTCTCTCCATCGGTCTGGGCTTTGTCTCATTCATTGCCTTCTGTGTATGTCCTCATTTGGACATTTCCCTAGAGGATTTGATCTGACTTAATTAACAGATACTCCGCCCGCAATGGCCCGGTCTTTACGCTGCGCGCAAGAAGCAAAGAAATGCTGCCGAGCCGCTCCCTGAGCTTCCAAACACGGCGTTCGGATGGATACCAGCCCTCCTCAAGATCACTGAGCAGCAGGTCCTGGCATCCGCTGGACTCGACGCCTACGTGGTACGCTCTCTTTGGTTGTCGCTCGATGATCTGTTCCGCTAACCACGAAGACAACATAGTTCCTTAGACTTTTCCGCATGGCCACCAAGTGGCTTCTCATAGCCCTATTCTTCTCCCTTGTGGTCTTCAAGCCTGTCCACGATGCGTTTCCCGCAGATTCGGACGACTCTCCACCAAAAAATGGCACCAAGCCGCATGAACCAGATCTCTCCCTCAGATCTTTGCATCCTTTGAAGAATGACACCCATCATCGCCCGCCCGATGATGGCTACCCTGAGTTCGCCAACGACTACCTATGGATGTACCTCATCTTCGCGTACGTCTTCACCGCTTTAGCTCTATACCTCTTGGTCACAGAGACGGAAAAGATTATCGGTGTGCGGCAAGAGTACTTGGGCAGTCAATCAACAATCACTGATCGAACCATTCGTCTCTCTGGCATCCCTCCGAATCTCAGGTCCGAGGAGAAGTTAAAGGATTTTATTGAGACATTGCAGATCGGAAAAGTCGAGAGTGTAACGCTTTGTCGACGGTGGGAGGAGCTGGATCGTCTACTGGATAAAAGACAAGGTATATTACGAAAACTGGAGGAGTCATTCACAGTCTATCTCAGTCAGCGCCATCGCGAACAGAAACACCGAATTTTTCCCTTTCGGCGATCAATAGGCACCGAGACGCAGGAGGAATCCCCGAATGAAGACGAAGAAACCGGCAGGCTCCTTGACACTGAGGACCGTGATCCATCCGACATCTATTCGCAGGCTCGTCCCAAAGCCACCATCCGGTATGGCTGGTTTCGACTTCGCAGCAAGTACGTTGATGCTATTGATCATTACGAGATGCTTCTCCAAACAACCGACCACAAGATAGAGGAGCTGCGTAAGTCGCGCTTCGAGCCGACGCCCATTGCATTTGTCACTCTCGACAGTGTCGCAGCCTGTCAAATGGCGGTTCAAGCTGTTTTGGATCCATCACCGATGCAGTTGATTGCTAGTCTCAGTCCAGCTCCCGCTGACATTATCTGGCGAAACACGTATTTACCTCGAAAGAGCCGTATGATGCGTGGTTGGGCTATCACTGCTGTCATTGCCTTCCTCACCATCTTCTGGGGCGCTGTCCTCCTCCCGATAGTCGGTGCTCTCAACATTGAGACCATTCACGAATTACTGCCCAGGCTTGCGGATGCTTTAGAGTCTCATCCCTTCCTTTCCTCCTTGGTGCGCACTCAACTGCCCACACTTGCCTCGACGGTCTTGTTCGTTGCCGTACCATACCTGTACGACTGTAAGTACACCCTCCCGATTTTGAGACGCCCATTGGTGCTGACTTGGATCAGGGCTCGCCAACTTGCAGGGCATGACTTCACGAGGAGAGGTCGAGATGTCCGTCATTGCTAAAAACTTCTTTTTCGTATTCTTCAACTACTTTTTGGTTCTCACTATCCTCGGCACCTTTGCAAATTTCTACAGCATGTGGCAGAAATTCCAAGACAGCCTGAAGGATTTTACCACCATTGCATACACTCTGGCCAATTCGCTTCAGCGGCTACAACCTTTCTACACGAATCTTGTCATTCTACAAGGACTGGGTCTATTTCCCCTCAGATTATTGGAGATTGGCAGTGTTTTGCTGTATCCGATATGGCGACTCGGTGCCAAAACCCCACGTGGTAAGAATGGAATTTCCAATCTCGTGCTGCGAAGACCACGAAACTGATAGACTATAGACTACGCAGAGCTGGTGCAGCCGCCAGTGTTCAACTACGGCTTTTACCTGCCTCAAGTGATGCTGGTGTTTCTCATATGTATCGTGTACAGCATTCTGCGGGAGTCGTGGAAGATTCTCCTCGCAGGACTCGTGTACTTTGTGCTTGGAGGTTTCGTCTACAAGTACCAACTGCTCTATGCCATGGACCACCGCCAGCACTCCACCGGCCGAGCCTGGGTGATGATCTGCAATCGCATGATGATAGGACTCACCATCTTCCAAATCTCGACCGCCGGGCAGTTGGCACTCCAACAGGCTTATGCCCGCGCCGTTGCTACTGTCCCGCTAATTCTGGCGACGGTTGCATTCAGCTATTACTACTCGAAGAACTACTCACCGCTCATGCAATTCATCTCGCTTCGGAGCATTGAGCGACGCGCACCGGCGCCAGATCCAAGCGAGACTGACCCCGATGGCTGGGGCGATCAGGTATCAGCCACAACGCAAGGCCACGCCGGCGCCGATCGGGACTCGGGCTACAAATTTGTCAACCCAAGTCTTGTTCAGCCGTTGGAGGATGTGTGGATTGCAGACGAAGCTGCAAGAGAAGTCGGACGTGACTCGCACAGGGACAGAATAGCCTCTGCTTTGAACGCTACACTTTGAGTAGGCACTGTAGCTCTCAAGCAGTTTGGATAGGAGAGACGTAATTTTGGTGTTGGAGACTGTCCCGTCTAGTCGAACGACAGAAAGGTGAGGGATTGAAAGAAAGGAAGGAGCGAGGAGGCCATGGCTGTGCGTGTACAAATTGCCCTCCAGTGGAACACTTGTACGGCGTCTATGGATGCACAAAGAGATGATACCCCCCTTTTTCTTTTTACCTCCCTACCTTTTGGCCGCGATGGATCGCTAGGTGTGCACAAGGTTTGCATTGTTATCATCCTTTTTAGGCTAGAATGCAAAAGGCAGATGACCATGTGTTTGATCTCCATGTATGTCTTGCTGTACTGACTGCCTTTTCAGGCACTATTGTCTAAACATGGCTCCCTACCCACGAGAGAACGCGTGGACTTTTGGCATGATTGCGCAGGTAGTTGGCTTTGAGGCGCAGACCAAGACACATTGCAGTCCACAGGACTCATTGCTCGTGCACCCCAGAGCAACGCGAGTGAGAAACAGAAACAGAATAGTAATGATAATGGGAAGAATGGTTTTCAAAAGGATACCTCTTGAGAATCTCCACTACGAACTAAGCAGTAGATCCCTAGCCCACTTGACATTGAACCCCCTCAAATCCCCATAGTGCTGCCCAACACCCACAGCAACAATCGGCACACCAGTAGCGTACACAAGCGATACGAGCGTCCCCACCATCTCCCCCACAGTATCACACTTACTCACTACAAATCCATCCAACCTCCTCCCCTGCCCAAACGCCTCGTTGAAGTGCCGTGCCTGCGCAACGGAATCATTGCCCACCAGCGCCTCGCCAACCATGAGGATACGATCCGGGTTCGCCAGCCGCGCAAACGGCTCCAGTGAAGACATGAGGCGCGCATCGTTGTGTCGTCGGCCCGCGGTGTCGATGAGGACCACGTCATAGGGTGTGCGCCCGTCTTGGAGCGGCCCAGATGCAAATGTGACTGCTTCGCGCGCGATTTGCGCCGCGTCTTTGCCATAGCCACGCTCAAAGAGGTCAATGTGGCCCAGGTTCTCGACTTGTGTCAGGGCCTGCAGATTGCGTACGTGCACGCGTAATTGCTCGACGGCGCCAGAGCGGAAAGTGTCTGCTGCGCACACGAGGACGCGCAGATTGTTGTGGAGGAGGAGAAAGGCGAGTTTGGCCAGGGTAGTCGATTTGCCTACGCCGTTGACACCGACGACGGACATGACGTACGGACGAGTCGGCGACCGTGCCCCGATGGAGCGGAGAATGTCAAGAGAGGAGGATGGGGTCAGGATCTTTGAGAGGGCGACTTCTGTCGCCGAGCGCAGGGCTGCGTCGATTGACTGGAAGGATGCGGTTGTTGTTCCTAGCAGCTGTGCCGATACTGAGGAGCACAGCGCTACTGCTGCTTCTCTCGATACATTCTTGCCTATCAGATGGTCTTCAAGCCCCTTTAGAGGTTTAGCGAGGTCAGCAGGAGTCAGTGTTTTGCCGCCAATAACATTGCGGAAGAGAGAAGTTATCGAGTTTGTCGCACTTCCTATCAGAGTTGATGGTTGTGCCGCCGCAGCGGCCGATCTTGCGGATGCAGAAGAGAGAATAGAATTCATCTCTTCGTCGAGATCCTTCAGGACGAACTCGCCCTTGTTGGTCTTCTTGCCCCATGTGTCAGATGCAATTGCTTCAGGTACTGGGCCCGACGAATCTGCCCCAGAAGGCTCAGAAGTGGCCGAATAGTCGAGGACTGTATCGTCGTCCTCCATCGCTGCGCCATCGTCGCCCCACTTACGGCCTTTCTTGGTCTTGGAAGGCTCAGCTTTCTTGTTTGCGGAGCTGTCTCGTGCGGAGGATGTTGCCTTTTGGGCTGCGCGGCGAGCATTTCGGGACTGCTTTGCGCCTGGGCCTGCTTTTGCCGTCAGCAAATGTGATTGTGGAGTACTTGGACGCGACGAGTCGGGCGTCAGGACCGGCGTTGCCTCTGCTGTATTTGGGTCGGTGTCTGCCTGTCTGGCGAATGGCGCACGGAGACCCGGGATCGGGGGAGCATCCAGGCCATCGCTGACACTGGATACAGGTGTAAGCTCTGCGGCTGAGCTCGACTCCTCGGAGCCGGCGGTGACAATGGCGCCGCTAGACTTCTCCGCCTCTGATATTAGGCGATCGAAGTACTCGTCGAAGGGACAGTCAATGACCGTGGTCAGGGGCTTTGAGAACTGGTCGCGGTAGATGGTGGTGAATATAGTCTTAACATTATCGAGCAGCTTGTCGATCCATGATAGGTGTATCAGCGACTGGTAGACAGCCTGCGGGCAAAGATCAGATGTGTAAACAGTAGCTGTGGCTGTGTCTCTGAGGGTGGCATACCACGAAGATGAGACCAAGATCGTTTGCCGTCGTCCACTTCAATGTATATTTCTCCTTCTTGTATGCCGGATTCCGCGTTGCGGAAACATCTTCCCCAGCAGAAGTTGTGCGGGGAATCTTCTCTTCAATGAAGACGTCTCGGATCAGGCTGTTGATTATACTGGGACCGACGGGTGCATACGATTTGGACCATAGAACGACGCCAGAAGTGGTGACGATCTCAAATGAATCCAACATGCTGGGCAGAGACTCGTGGCAGGGATGCTCAGGTGCCACGAGGAAACAAGGGACATGCGACACTTGGAATTCGACTCCAGAGCGACGGACGTCAGAGCGGGTCTTTAATCACTGCGCCCTGTGGCTTGACACGTGTTTAGGGTGTGCGCTACAGAAACGCCAAATGTAGCTTCGTCTCCTTCCACCACCACCACCACCACCATCATCATTGCTTGCTGCGTTCTGCGTTGCACTCTCCATTGTCCTCCGGCGACTCTTATACCTCAGCCTTCACTTTGATAAAAGTCGTCTGTTTCATAGAACAATGCAACGCGCGGGGTACAATCCCGCGCAGTCCCCAGCAGGCTACGGCCCTGCTCAGAGTCCACCGCTGCACCATCCCGTCCCTCAGCACGTATCTTCAGTCCCACAATTCAGATCGCCGCCTCCACCCAGTGCATCGCAGAATGGCTATGGCTACGGTGGACAACAGCAGCAAGGCCAGCCAGGAGGTCAAGGTGGATTCGGCCAGCCACCCTTCGGCAACTTTATGAACGAGCAGACGGCGCAAATGGGGTACCAGTTTATGAAGACAATGATACCAGGTCAAGAGCAGATGGAGCAGAATGTAGGTCCTGTCGCTGCAAAAGCCGCTATCCGGCAGCGAGCATCGACTCACAACGCCCACAGGTCAACAAGTACATGAACGTATCAGCGCTGAAACATTACTTCAATGTCTCAAACTCTTATGTTGCAAAGAAGCTTTTTATTGTCGTCTTCCCATGGCGACATAGGCCATGGTCCAGACGCCAGGGTGTTGGCCCTAATGGTCAAGAGTCAACATATCTGCCCCCGCGAGAAGACATTAACAGTCCGGACATGTACATCCCAGGTATGTCATTGCGTATACACAATTTGAGGCGAACGAGGCTGAGTTTTGAATGCTAGTCATGGCTTTTGTTACGTATATCCTGCTGTCAGCATTATTAGCTGGGCTTCGGGGGTCATTTAGCCCTGACATCCTGGGCTTGACCGCAACTATGGCCTTCTCTGTGGTTGGCATTGAGATTCTCGGTCTTAAGCTAGGCTGCTACTTGCTCTCAATCAACAACGACAGTCAGTTGCTCGACCTTGTTGCATACTCCGGCTACAAGTTTGTCGGAGTCATCGCAACCATCCTTGTTGGAGAGATCGGCAATGGCGGCGGGGGAACCGGCGGCATTGTTGGGTGGAGCGTCTTCCTCTACACGTTTCTTGCGCTGGCGTTTTTCCTGGTGAGTTCAGCGGCTGCTCGCGTCAGATTGTCAGTGCTGACATTTCTCAAACAGCTGCGTTCATTGAAATACGTGCTACTTCCAGAGAACTCGCCCAATGGAGGAGGCGTGCAACCAGTGGCGAGGGCGCAGCGAAACCGTCGAACGCAATTCCTCTTTGTCTACTCTTACGTCGTGCAGTTAGCACTGATGTGGATATTAAGTCGTCAATAGGCGCAAGGCAAAGTTGAACCGTAGCCTGAGTCGTCATAACAGTTACGGCATATAGAAGACGTGGATGGCCGCAAGCGGTGTAGCTAGGTATGCGATCAGGGTCCATAGCAATACCATTATTCACCCAAGCCACAGTACAGCGTCGTCATTTTACGTTTCCGTACGAGAACAGCAGGGGAAGCCGTCGCTGAGATCGTTAAGGCGGTCAAGATCCTAGGAACTACGCAGCCTGTGAAATGAGAAAATGATTGGATCGACAGCGAGCTGTATGTTAGGACTAGAGCCGTTGCAGGGCGCCAGAGTCGTGAAGAGGCCCGGGCCGAGTAGCCAGAGGGTAGAGGCGCTATAGTGAATGCCTGCGCAGGTGGTGATAGGTGGTGGACGTGACGACGGGTTCCGTCAAGGGACAGGGCAAGAGCGAACAGCTGCGGCTTGACGTAGCGGTGGCCGTCTCAGGCTTCGCGCTCAACCCTGACAGACTGTGAGGCGTGCTCGGGGCTGGCTTTATCTCACGCGAGATACATGTCACAAATCCAAAACCATGACCTGATAGACGATTCCTCTGCGCTGCTGACCACCGCCGGCTCACTTTCGTTGCGTTCCCTGAAGTGTGATGTCTCACCTCCTCAGTATTCCAGACGTTCAATGGCCTTCGCCATCCTTTGAAGCACTTCTCTACCACGGTTGCAGCAACTCTCATCTCTCGTGCTCGGACTTGAGCGTCTTCGGACGCATCTCGAATCTATTGCCTGACCATAGCCCACAGCCGCCAGCATGAGCATGGGCAAGATGGCGGCGCTGCTCGCCATGCAAGCAGTCAAGCAGGACTTTCTGCCAAACGCAGTCTGGAACAGGATCCTGCCTGACGGAGACGATCAGATCAGGAAGAAGAAAGACAAGAAGGAGAGGAAGAAGCTCCGAAAGAACAGCGATAGAGGCGTCTCGTCCGAGCGAGAGGAGCAGCACATGGATGACAAACATGCCAGTCGACGATCAAGATCCGAGCCAGGCAATGACCGAGACGCCAGCGACAACGACGGCAAAGGCCCAAATCGCCGCAGTCGCCGGCGCCTCCGCGAAAATGACGATGCGCTCACGGGCACTGCGCCTCAAGCATCTGCTGACCCAGCTGGTCATTTATCCTCTTCTCCGCCCATCCCGCAATCTCAGTCTTCTCAATCACTTCTTCACGGCTACCACGACGGTCCACCACCTGAGACTACCATTTCCGATACGCATTTTCCATACTACACCAGCGCCCCGCCTACCCCTCGAAACATGGCTTCGCCCCCACCATCGCATTATGGCGGTGCGCAGGAAGGATCTTATAATCCTCCTCGCGAAGACTATTCCGCTCGTCAGGGCTATAATCCTGCAAGATACCAACCAAGTGACTATTCTCAAGGCCCACGCAGCGAGACATTAGCAGTAAGTCCCATTAATCGCGTTTTGCGCTGCCCCTCTGTACACCAGCATGGTGGAGACGTCATCGCATCCGAGCTGCCCGCTGCTTGCCAAAACAGCGCAGCGGACGTCTCTGCTGTGGTCCCAACGAAATTGCTTGACCTTGATGATTGCGCAAATACTTATTGACATCGCAGCTCCAGGGTCCACGTTCAACATACAGCGATGCTCAGTATGGCGGTGGCCGGCCCGGATCGGATTATGACAGCCGTTATGACGACCGTTATGACGAACGCGACGAGGAAGAGGATCGACACCGCAGTCGAAGCCGGCGCAGCAAAAGCAAATCGCGCCGCGAACGAAGCCGGGAGAGCGAGTATGGGACTGATCTCCACAAGGGTATCGCAGGAATTGGCGACAAGTTTGATCTGTCCGCCCAAGGCGCTGGCGCTGCAGCTCTCGGCGCCATCGCAGGTGGCTTTCTCGGACACAAGTTTGGGAAGAACAGTCCAATTGCGACCGGCGCCGGAGCCCTTATTGGCGGCCTAGGCGCAAACGCATGGGAGAATCGCAACAGACATAAGCATGACAAGGATCGACACCGTGATCGCGACTTGATTGCATATGAAGGCCGTTCGCGCAGCTCTGACCCCCGAAGCATCGAATATCCCGATCGCTCAAGCCGTCCAGGAAGTCGCTACGGTGGCTACGACGACGAGTACTCTGACGAGTACGACGATGACCGCAGTCGCAGACGGGACGATCGCCGACGCCGGCGGTCGGCAGGACACAGCAGAGCAGGTGACGAAGGCTCAGATTATCGCTGAAAGAAAAGTCTCGCACGGACAGCGGGTAATGACTTCACGACCGTTAACGACTTGATCTTGGTGGCTTCTCCGTGAGTAATGACATGATGGCAGCTAGACACGCGGTTGCGACGAATGTGGGATATCGCACCGGTGGATATTCTACACATCCTTATGAATTAAATGTATAGTGGATCAACGACCTTGACTTGGATGTGGGCCCCGTTCTTGGTACTTCTCCTAGAGCAACTACCATGTTTTCGTCTTTAGCATACCTAGACTACGAGCGCGAACCGATCAGGCGACGCTGCCTTTCGTAGAATCGTAAACAGAGCAACGACAACTCAAATGTGAAGTCGCCGATTCCGTATCGGTACCAATTATCAATTTCTGATCCCAAAGGCATGTTAGTAGTCCAGGCAAAAGCGTCCGACTTGCAAAGAGACGGTGCCGGCTTCCTGGGAATCATGATTTCGACAGCCTGATACCCTGCAGTACAGCCCTCTGAAGGTTCTTTGACAGAGGGCGATCTTTGACGGTTCCAGCCATTACTTTTTGGACTAGGACGTGCAATATGTCCAAGACGCATCCATTCATCAAGCATAATGAATTTCATTCGTACCATGATACCCTTTTATTGACTCAGTCTGATCGTATCGTGCCTGTCCCTGGCTCCAAAACCAAGAATAGGTCCAACCATCGATCCTAGCGCGAGCTCTATCTCGACCGCCGGCAGATCATGGTCAGTGCTCCCTAGACAGCCTGCGTCATTGACTTTGACCTCTACCGCTGTCCATCACGACATATATCAAGCCAAGGACGGTTCAGCCATATCGTCATCCATACGATTCCACCTTCTTTCAAGTAGACAAGCTATCTCGACCTCAAATCCAGCATCAGCTTCATATATAACCAGCTCTGGACCAGCTAAAACTGTAGACCAGACCTCAGGCTACCCAACCTTCTAGTGGAACCCACAGAACCAGAAGTCTTACAGCCAGACCAGGATCCACATACCCTCAGCAAAAATGCCTCCCTGGATCCTAACGACCCCTTCAAACCGCGGTCTCTCTCTAGCCCTGACAAGGCATCTCCTCCGCACAACGACAATCCCCCTAGTAGCAACAACCCGCACCGACACCTCTGCGCTCGCAGAGTCAATCCTCCGCCCCCAAGACCCATCAGTCTACCTGGACCCAAAACCAGAGGGCAGCGAACCAACAGGCCGCACAGTCTCCGAGGAAACAGCCCACATTCTCGCCAAGCAAGGCGATGAATCGCGTCTGACCACGCTCAAGCTCGACGTCACCGACGAAGCGACGATTGAAGCTGCAGCAGCGAAATGTAGAGATCTATTCTCGCCTCCTTCCTCTTCCTCCTCTGCTTCTTCTTCTTCTTCTTCGCCGCCGTCAGGCTCGTCAGCTGCAAACAAGGATCCAAGCTATCTCCATTTAGCTCTGCTCCTCCCGGGCATCTTACATCCGGAGAAATCCCCCGCACAATTGGACGCGACTAAAATCCACGAAACCTTCAACACAAATATCATTGGCCCTCTGCTACTGCTCAAGCACTTTGCGCCCTTTTTACCCAAGAAATCAACGCAGATCGCCACGGACTTGCAGGGTCTGCCCGCACAGGCAGTTTTTGCCGCACTCTCGGCGCGCGTAGGGAGTATAAGTGATAATTCGCTGGGAGGCTGGTATAGTTATCGCGCGAGCAAGGCGGGTGTGTCGCAGATGCAGAAGACATTTGATAATTACCTGAAGACGACGAGTGGGGAGCGTGCGCTGGCTGTTGCGCTGCACCCGGGTACAGTGAAGACAGGGCTTAGCAAGGAGTTCTGGGGCGGTCTGAAGGCTGATAAGCTGTTCAGAGCCGAGTATAGCGCTGAGAGATTGTTGAATGTGCTGAAGAACCTCAAGGTTGAGCAGAGGGGGAAGTTGTGGGACTGGGAGGGCAAGGAAATTGCACCATGATCCATTAATTTGCGACAAGTTCTTCAAGGTGATGGTCACGGAAGAAATAGAAAAAACAAGAAATTTAATTATGCAGTCGATTCATTGATCTTGCTGCTGCGGTATGGCGCATGGAACCTGTTCATTCGATATGTGAGAGTTACACGGCAAGACTGGCGTACGCGCTGATCCCCAGTGCTTCCACGCCCCTTCTATCTGCAGACAGCATGCCACATAGCGAATTAGGTAGAGCCATCGAGCTTGAAGGCATGGAGTTGTATAAGCTTGGCTGATACTGCTTGACTTGTTTCCACGGTTGTAGCTGCTAGAACGAACCAAGACAGTGATTCTGCCGACCGAGTTCCCCAGTCGGATCTGTATCCTGTCTTGTTTCGTTCGATATCAAAGAATCCCATGAGAGATCTTAGATTCTCTTCAAAGTATCATGTGCTTTCGCATCCGCGTCGGTACCGTCAATGCTGGAAGTGTTGTGGTCAATGAATGCTGTCTTCGCAGGTGCGCCCGATTCTGATGGTTGCTTTGGGGCATCAGTTTTCTCCACCGCTTTCTTATTGGCTACAAGGTCAGAGGCTCCATCACATGTTTGGGACTTGGTATGAGAGCTGGTGCCGATGTATCGTGGCGTCGGTGTCGTTGCCATCTTTGGCTCACTGCTCGCCGTGGTGGAGCTCTTAGGTGTCGGGCGGCGAGGTAATGCTGGAATTACTGGTCCGTAGCGAACAGCTCCTTGATGCTCAGGCGCCATGCTGACCGAATCAAATGGCGTTTTCGGTGGCGTTTGGTCCCGTTTCTCACGTTCAGAGGCAAGCTTCATGTCAGGAGTGTTATTGGCTGTCACAAAAGAATTTGGACTTGCAGATTCCTCAGTCTCGCGCTCAGGCCGGTGAGCACGATGCATCGGCGCGTAAACATCACCGTCCTTTGCATCAACCTTTGACCCACGAGGAAGGCGGGAAGCCAGTGTCGAGCTCTCCGTGGTCGGATGTACAGCGGCAGATCGATCGACACTCAATGACGGTTCTGATAGGGTCGAAGATGCGTACTTCGAGCTCATCTTTCGAATGGACCAAGAGACCTCTTCAGGCTGATCTTTCGATGGAGCAATGTATTGCTCAGCGGCCTTTGCATTCGCCTCCTGAACCTTGCGCAATCCAACCACCACTCCAGAGAGGTCAGGTTTACGTCCTTCAATTTTAGTTCCAGCAGTACCAAGTTTGGTGGGACTGGCATTCTTCTCAGCAGTGCCGTCGATTTTCGGAGACGCGCCAGTAGCTGTGTGCGTATTGGATACCTTAGTGGATGTACTTGGCAGAGACTCCTTCGATGCGATATCGTTGATTTTACCGTTCGCAGGTTTGCTGTCGGACATCCTGCTGGAGTCGACGAACTCTCTTGCTCCAACTGGCGGCTTGTATTCGCCCGGCTGGTGGTGATCAGATACGCGTTTGTACATCTCATGTGCTTTTTTCTCGAAAATGTTTAGACTGCTGCGCTCGGCTTCCAATTCAGCTGAAATCAGGCGGACTTTGAAATCAGCCTTGGCCTCACGGAGCTTCACCAACTCTTTCTCGTTTCTTGCAACTACAAACATCAACCGCGAGAGTTCCATGGTCATGTGATGGGCCTCTTGATACCATACGCGTTTCTCTCCAGTGCTAGAATGAGTGTATATAGCGGTGAACAAGTCGCGGAGAAGCGTGTCGATGGGAAGCCAAGGTCTTGTTCGTGGTTGCCTGGTTTTCGCATCTCCGGATGTAGACTCTGGCTTTTTCGCGGGCTCGTTGCAATCGGTTGCCGATTCCTGGCTAGTTTCCTTACCTTTGCTCTGTTCGTGAGAATGAGATACAGGCAGCCTATCGACAATTTCCTTGCGCAATGTATCAACCTGAATCGAGGATGATGCTAGAGGCTCAGCTGATGTTGGCGGGTTTGCAATGTTTCTCGATCCCACGTCAGGTTTTGCTGCACTGCTACCAGAGTCCCCACTACTTCCATCAGCAGTCGCTGCTGCAGATTCTGGTGCTTCGCTTTGCGAGACATCAAGTCCAAGGGAAGAATCTGACTCCTGAAGACGAGCATATCTGTTCTTCGTCATGGGTCTTGCAGAGGTCTGCGATGCCGAACCAGCGTGCTTTTCCTTGCTTAATGCTACCTTCTTGGTGTTCTTGCGTTTATTGTCTTTCTTTTGACTGCGTGAGGAATCTGCCTCAGTCAAAGACGATTCACTTTGGATGTTGGCCATAGGTCTGCCAGCTGAGGTGGCCGGCTTCATCTCCTTTGGAGACGATTTCGGTGTCAATGCGACACCTTTAGGCTCGATTTTCCGGCTCTCGTGGAAAGAATTACCTTGCTTTGCTGGAGAGCAGGAATCCGTCAAGCTCGCACATTTCGTCTCGTCTGGAACAGGGGTTTGAGCGCTATTCTGAGATACTGTCACCGAAGTCGGCCGATGTGCCACTGACGAAGAAGCTTGTCTGGTCGAAGTCTCATGAGAACGAGTGAATCGAGCGGGACCGCTTTGGTACATTTTTTGTTGTAGAACGGCCTGATTATCTTTTCCCGCCAAGATGCTGTTGGCCTTTTGCGTGGCAGTGCTAGCTTTGGAATAATCTCCAGATTCCTTTGGGTAAGGTGCCGATTCTTTCTGTGCGCTCAGCTCCGAGCCGGTTCCATGTTGCGAGTGAGAGTCAGTACCGACGTTTTTATTCGGCGCTTTGCTCAGACCTGCAGCAGCAATATCTGCCCAAGAACGCACTGCAGCCGGGGCTTCCTTGGTGGTCGACATCTTGGGCGGCGCTTCAGCCATTTGAGGTTCGATCTTTGACTTCTGTGTCACAGCAGCTGGCATTTGATCTTCCTTCAGGGAACTTCCTCCGCCATTCTTACGCGAGGCGTTGCCGACGGTTTCCAAGCTTACAATACCAGTAACAGGTGTCAACGAGCTTCGCGCATCCTGAGCGGAATACTTGACAGCCATCTGTTCTGGAGCTTGTACTTGTACCTGCGCATCAGCATCTTTACCGTGATGATCGCGGTTGCTTCGCCAGTTCCCACGAGTGAAGTTCTTGAATCGTCTTGGTCCCCAGCCCTTGTCAGCTTGATCTTTATCCTGATGTCTGTAAGGCACCTTAAGCCTGAAGCGGACTGCTGAAGTCTTGTCCTCTCCAATTCTCGACATTAGTAAGCGGCGGCAAGTGTCAGTGTTCTTCAATTGAATGGTGAATCCGTCAAAGATTTCCGGGTCTTGGTAACGGCCCGGTCCCTTGGGAAGAATGACATGGATGGTTGAGGGCTCAGCGGCCCGCAGGACGCTCAGAATATCGCTCGTGCGCGATTTGCTTAAATTAGAGACCCACAGTGTGTCAATGTCATCTCGTTGGGGTGGGATGGAGTATTCTGTCACTTCGTGTTCGGCAACGACTGCTGCATGCGGAGTGCGAGGTTGACGGCTATGAGGTGTTCGCCATTGAAGTCCAGTGGCATTGGTAGAGCTTGTATCAGCATCCGGCTGAGAGTATTTGTACGTATCATTAGGACTGGACTGCTGGTAGGTCGTGGCCGCCTCGCTCTTGCTGAACCCCGAATAGCTTTGCGAATCAGACTGCTTGGCTGCGTATACTCCACCACCACCCATGTAGGGTCCGGTGCGCTGCGGAAGAGATACAGTACTGCCTCTTCGTGCAGTCTTGTCATTCGTGATCGAGGTTGGGTGGTGCTCAAATGGAGTGGCGTAAGGACGTCGATGGGTGTGCTGAGCAGCTGAAACTTCCCTGGGGACAGAAAGCCTAGGATCGGTGGGCACACTGGTACCAGCTTGAGCATATTGACTAGCTAAGCGCGATGCAATAGATGGATGCCTGCTGTGAATAGCTGGCTGATTATCATAGGCGGTGTATGGAGTCGAGCCGTCGTACATGCCGAAGGGGGCTTGGTAATTGGGGTCGTGCACGAGCGTACCAACTGGTTGCATGCCAGGAACGGGGCCTGAAAGAAGTACCGGAACGTTGGGATGCAACAGCTGGTTGGTGTGAGGTGCGTTGGGCAAAGGCAGCGCCACGATCGTTCGCTGGGCTGTGGGTGTGAATCCAGGCGGTGCAGTTCCACTAGTAGAAAACGGTCGGGCACCGACTAAATCTGTACCATACCAATTGACATAGTTAGTATTAAATCTTGGACCAGATGGCATTGCTGAAGCTGGAACAGGAAGTGCTTCGCCTCCGAAGTGGTACTGACCGGGACGGAATTGGGGGCTGTTCACTCCAGGAAATGTATCAGTGCCACTGGTCGAGTTGTTCACGGATTGCTTCTCTCTTCGACCTTTCCATGCTGACAAGAACTCAGCTTCGTGTACACGTCTTGGAAGAAAGAAAAGCGGGTACTTGCGGTTAGGTTTCTGGCTGTTTAGATCAGAGGAGTGAGCCTCGTCGGGACCCTTTTGGGAATCGCCTGAGCTTCTGCGCTTGTTTTCCAAATCACTCTGATGTGAACTTGATGCTTCAGATACTCTGGTGTCTGAGGGTGCTTTGAGGTTCGCTACGCGCAGCATCTCGAAGCATCTCTTGAGAAAAGCGTTACCCCAGTGCTCGAAGTCATTCGGGGTAAAGAGGGTGCATACGTTGTAGTCCCCACCTACGAGTTGTTCCAGCTCAAATTGGCTATGTCTTCGCTTCTGCCAGTCACTGCAAAACTGAACAAGTACACGTTCGTTGTGCTCTTGCATTCGGCGAAGTATGGCGTAGCAAAATCGTTCTCCTAAAAGGATGGAGTCGTGATGATCGAAATAGTCACGGATGTCCCAAGGCGCAAAGACGGTGTAGCTGTGATGTGGGAATTCCTGACGTAGGTAGGCGATGAACTCGTCCATGTCTCTCTCCATGTTGGACCGAACAATCGGAGACGGACAAGTAGAAGGGTTGCTGACATCAACAGCTCGAGGCTTCTGCTTTCCAACTCTGGTCGAGAAGACAGATGGGCCATTGTGCACTGGAGATGTCTGAGGCTGCTGCAGGTTCACAGTGGAGTGTGTCTGCGGAGTGGAGGGCGCACTAGGCTTCATTGCCTTTCCAGCTGCGTTGCTCTCGCTGGGACCTTCCATGGCCAGTCGAGGGACGAGCCGCACTTACAAAGCTTGAAGTGGGTCTTGTGGAAGTCGGAGAGGGCGAGCACTGGCGAGGAAGTGTGGGGGCCTGTCGATGAATTGTTGGACAAACGAAGAGCTCAATGTGATGACAAGGGTTGGGAAGCGGATGGAATGCGGGATGTAGACGAGGAAGAGAGAGCGGGAGAGGGCGCGCGCGTGCGTGAAGGAAAAAAAAAAGAGGAACGCCGCGACGCCTGCATCAAAGTGAACAGACTGAGAGGAACGACATATGGCGTGAATGAGAGGAGGAGGCAGAAGAGTGATATCTTGAGGTGAAAGGTAGAAAGGAAGCCGTGACAGGTACACTGCACCGTTCGAGGTGAAGCGGCACACAACATGACGAACCTCACCTTCCCATTTCAGACTTTGGATGATGAACAAAGCGCGCTCGAAAAGAAATGACATTAGTCAAGATTGCTGAAGGTTGTCTATTGGTTGTGCGCAAGCAAATTTCGAGAGACGTTCGCAAGAGGGCTATGAGGGCAATACTCAGATGGCTTGTCAGTTACTTTCATCTTGTGAGGCAGGCAGACTCACTAGTCGCAGGCAGATTGCTGAAAGGACGTCGTTCTCACGCATCTAAGAATAGGCTACAACTCCTAGAACATCGATATTGCGCAATCTAAGATTAAATGCTGACCATTGGGGACTAAGGGGAGGGGCGCCTTTATCTGCGTTGGCTATATGATTTCTTCCTGCGCCACTCGACCTCTACTGAACGTCTCTTGAGACTTGAATGCCATATTGCAAAGACATCTGTCCACAAAAGTGGGAATTGTGGTCCTTGTGCCGTTGTCAAGATGTCTGTACCAAGCATACGATTTTACGTCTACTCGTGCCCTTGGCCCTTATTTAAAAGCTTGATAATCTCAGACTCGGACTCAGAAGTTGCTGTGTTTTGTTAAATCAAGAAGACCGAATGCCAGATGTTCAGAATGGTGACTTACTTGCGCGACCCGTGGCCCAGTCGACAATCTAAAGGAGTATTAGCGCGCGGCTGCAAACCATTCATTTATTAGACACAACACACCGTAGGCTTGTGGAAGTCTTTCAGTCTTTTCATAGCTTCATCTTTGGTTGTTGCACCCTTCACGAACTCGCCAATTCTGCTTGATCCAGCATAGTCGAGCACAATGCTTATTTGATCTGGCGTGGGATCTGCTTCAGTGATGTCCAAGTCGAACTCCGTCCGCTGGATCTTTTGATGAGCAGAATGATCACTGGCTTGATCGAGAGTCGCAGTCTCGCTAGCCTGAGCTGAAAGCTGCTTGAGCAAGTTGTGAACGCGGACTGAGCTTGGAGAGGAAGATTTGTGGAACAGGGTGATAATATCGCGGGTTTTGCGTCCCTGTAAGCTTGTTAGTATTCTGACAATAGGAACCCATGTGCTTGAGGTCACTGACAAAGCCAAACATGTTGCCTAGTGGGTGTATTGTGTTGGCAGTCTACAATAAGACGAGCTATGTGTTGTTTGCTGTGCTCAATCGCGTTGTCGAGATGTTCGCGGAGGTGAAGTGACGTCGTGCCTAGCTTCCCAGGTTCCTACCAAATCCGGCTTAGAGCAGAGCGACTGGGCATGACCTGACACGCCTGACACGCCTGACACGCCTGACAATAGTGGAACGCCCCTCGGCTTCGTTTTATGGGAATGGAACCTAATGTCGACATCTTCACATATAAGTAGACGAGAAAGACTCAAACTGTAACATGGACGCGATGGACGTGATGGTAAGGCAACGCAAACGTAAGGGAAGAGATGTTAGGCAGTGTCATCAATATATTTCATGGGTCATAGTCCTAGACCTGTCTTTCCCCAGATCGGCCTCTCAAACCTTGATACCGGTCTGAAGTCTGTCTCATCTGCTCAATGACAAATGCAGTGCCATGGAAATACGCAGAGAAGCCCAACGACAAATGAGAGACTCCTCGAATCCGAACTGTATGCATTCTGGATCCAAGTGCTAGAGCTTGTCCTCCCCATGTACGCCACGTGTTCCCGCCCCCGATCAACGATAAATATGCTTATGAGGTAGGGTTGGGGTTCATCTGTAGCACGTTAGCTTCACTTGATTCTGAAAGATCCGAGCAAGTGTGAACATACCTTTCTCTTGCCACCTGTCAAGGTGACGTTCACAAAGCGACGGGTGTACTTGACTCTCTTCAAGGCACGGCCCTTAGGGTTCTTCTTCTTCTCTTGGGCCTCGACCTGTAGACATGTGGTGTCAGCTTGACCTTTTGTAGAGGGGC
The DNA here is from genome assembly GCA_023512835.1 of Taxillus chinensis. NCBI lineage: Eukaryota > Viridiplantae > Streptophyta > Magnoliopsida > Santalales > Loranthaceae > Taxillus > Taxillus chinensis. The sequence goes on along the minus strand of JAKCVP010000400.1, from coordinate 84,557 downwards.
TACAGGGGTGTTCGTAATATGTTACAGGTTATGAATCCTTTGTTGAGCGCGACTAAATTTCCTGACTGCGACGGCACGTACCTTAGGAGTCTGCGACTTGACTTTTCCGGCACGAGCGAGAGAGCCGTGTACCTTACCCATGTTGGCGGTAGAGTGATGAGGGTCGGTGCGAAGACTTGGAGACTGGTGGCGATGTGTCAGCTGAGTCTGTTCGTCGACAATTTCTAGACACCTGAAACCAAGAGGGGCGACGTACGGCTAGATACAAGGTCTTGTTGGGCTTGTTTGTGGCGAGTGAGTGAGTGATGGTAGGAGAAGAGCGAGTCTCGTCAAGGTACGACGGCGGCCGATTTTGCGATCCTGAGGTGCGGGACTTGGCGTCACGTGCACCACGTTTTCGCCCCTCAACGCCTAGAGTGAACTCTCCCGTCCATGCGCGTAATCGTCAAGCCTCTCTATTGCCTGCAAGATGGAGATCCAAGATTTCTGTGGTAGCCCGTGCTTACGCGCTGTCGCTCATGGTCCTCATGATGACCGCTCAAAGACATCAGCTGCCCTTCGGCTTGCGAATGTCCTACTCTGCAATCACTGAACGAAAAGGCATCAAGCTCTAGTCAGGTCTCTCAGTCTTATAGCAAATATCAATTCGTCAGCCTTGGATTACTCCTAATCAGCTCCCGGGATCCGATACGTTAAATATCTTCGGAGGAACGAGTTTTCATGAAGCGTGAGGCCGTTTAGCTGTCTTGCAAGAAGACTGCATGCAAGGTCAAGTGCCTATACTCATGACGTGAAATACGCGGCCACGGGCCATCGTGTGAGAGAAGTTGGCCAGATGCCTACTGAGAAAATCGAATCATCAATTCGGTCAATTACTGTAGCCAAAGGGGTGGGCCGCATCGGATGGCCCAGAGTTTGTGCATACTTGGGAGGACTTCCCTGGACAGTTTGTTAGTTATCACCGCCTACTAAGCTCAGAAGGTGCAGTCTGACCCATTCTACTGATATAGCAACTTTCAGCCTTATCAAGCGTGTAAAACCTCGAAGAACCGTGTCTCCTGTTCTGCCACAAATGTATGGTCATCCAATGCGGCCACTCCCTGTAGCTTTCATGAACATAAGACAGTGCATAAGGTTGAACCGGATTGCAATAGGTATCTAACAAGCCTATGTCGCCTCAATGATACCTTTCGCCCTTTCAGCAGCAGCTCTCTCCAATTGCGCAGAGTCAACGCGACTCAAGGCACCCCGTATTGCGTCCACAATTTCGCGTTCCTCATAAATTTCGTTTTCTTGCTCCCAATACTGCTCAATCACATCTTTCAATCTTCTATCCCTGACCACAGCGTTTCGCACATTTCCTGTCGCCCAAAGACGAAAGTTCGACCTTTGTAGGGCCTGCTCAACAACCGAAAGTCTGTCAATCGTGGCAAAGGGCTTCACGAACAGCCTGTTCGTGCCTGACGCCCACAGTATGCCTGCCATAACAATATCTACCATCAACAACGCAAGTCCTCTCATGACTCTTGCTCGCCAGAAGAACGCATCCAGATCCTTGGAACTTGTTGCCTTCCTATTGATGTTCATGTCGTATGACCAGACATTGTAAAGATCTAAAGCGCCAAGCGCAAGGGCGGCTACGACTGCTTGATATCTCCATCTGCTGCCTTCAGGACCTCCGAACAATCTCGACGTAGCCACGCCTACAACGACCAAGTGCGCCAAATGAGGTGCCAGCAATTTTGGCAAAGCGTGAATTAGGTAGCTGACGGGATCTTCTTCTGTGCAAAATTGACAGGTTGTAAGAGTTTCAGGTCCGTACATCAGGTAGAGCAAGCGTCCACTCTTGCTGCTCAGCTTTTGCTTGAGTATCTCGTCTGTGGCTGAGAGATTGCGCTGCGCTGCCAGGCGAGTGAAAAGAACATTCGTGGGGGTCTGAAAACGCGAGTCGGTAGTTTTGAAGACATTTTGAGGCGTGAAGTATGGGAGTGTATAGCAAAATGCGAAAATCGAGAAGAGGAAGAGAAGATTCAGCGCGTGTTTGAGTTGTTGTGGGACAGGGCGCACGGATGGTTTTTGACGATTGTAGGAAGCGCGAAGCGACTTGTAATATGCGTAGCCATTGCGAAATAGCCAAAGCGCCAGGGGAATTGAGAAAGTCTTTAAGCTGAGGCTTTGTTAGTTGAGGACAGTCACGTTGATGCGGTCGTGAAGAGCACGTACAGAGACCAGGGAATCATTATGCAGCCTCAGAGCCAGGTCCAGACGGTGCGGAGAGAGCCTCGACTTGTGAATCTTACGTTGTTCGGGAATTCGCCGGTGTGGAAAGGTACGAAAGAGCAGGAAGACCACAAAGAGGTGTCACGTAGGTACGTGCACGTAACTATGAGGTAGGCCGACAAGTTGAAAGCTGGGGCCGAACAGCTATCGATCTGCAAACGGGAGCGCCAATCCACTAGGTACTTTGAGCCGCATCGTGAAGAACCTAGGCAGACATATGCTCGAAACAACATTCACTGATAAGGGATCTTTATCTTGGGAAAAATCTGTTCGTCAAGTGATTACCTTTGGAGCTGAAAGAGCGCCATCAGGGTAAGTCAGACCGTTTGATACAAGCTGTATATAAGATAGGATAGAAACTCCACGTGACTCTATTCCTCAGTCATGGGCTTATCGACCGAGTGGTCAGAAGTTAGCACTTAACCCGGCTGGCACAATTGGTTAGCGCGTGAGACTTTTAGGATCTTGCACACCACCAGACTTGCCACGAAGTTCTTGGTCGTGCAAACCGCAAAGATGATCTCAAGGTTGAGAGTTCGAGCCTCTCGTCGGGTGTTTTGTTTTTGTCCTTTTTTCTTTCTGATTCTTCTCCAAGTACCTACCTAGAAGGAAATTTGACTCGAACGAACTACTACCTTCTATACCTACAGTGTACACTAACGTATATATGTATGATATTTAATCTTCACAATAGGTGTTGTCGCCGTCGTCGACTTCTCTGGCTACTGATATCTCTTCCATCTGACCTGGCCTGCCCGACTCCACCGAGTCACGTGATGGTGTGCCAATCACTCTGTCAACGTAACTCTTCTCCCTGCCCATTGCTCCCTGTCTGTACCTCTAATAACGTTGTCGAAGATCCAATTACCTACGAGATCTCGAGTGATGGTGTACCCAACAGCTGGTCCAGGACCATCTTGGCCCTCCCAGCCGACACGTACGCTGCTAAGGTCCTTTCCTGGTCCGTCCATCAACAAGCTGGGACGCACGACTACAGCCCCTCCGAGACAAGATTCGGCTTTTTCTGCTTCTCCTGTGACTATGCTCTCCATGGCAGCTTTGTCCTCATGTGGCACAGCAAGAAGCCAGTGGTACAGTGCCAAGAAGGCTAGTGGCACATCACGGACGTGCCGTGACACGCCGGTTGTCGAAATTACGCAAATGAGTGGCCTCTCTTGATGAGAATCCTTGCTCTGAACGTTCTGCAAAGATCTTATAATCGTATTCATAGCCCGCTGCGTAATGTTTGGATCTTGAAGACCGACTGGTTTCAAAATACTCCATTGAAGCGTTGGATAGCTACCAATGCCAGAAATTATAACGTCAACTGCTTGATGAGGTGAAGATGAGCCCGAAGGTGCCACAAGAGTTTGTTCGACGGTCTTTAGATCCTTCACGTCACCTTGTATGATGACCAAGAATCTGTCGATCAGATCCTGGGGTACTTCGCTTGCGCGTAGGGCCTCAGTGAGCTTGTCTGGCGTTCTTGCAAGTGCGGAGCAATAAATTCCAGCTTTCACGGTCCGGACAAGTGCCGCACGCGTGCAGCCTCCTGTAGCGCCGAAGAAAGCCACTCTGGGTGAGCTGGTAATGGGCATGTTGCGTAGTGGACTATGATTCGAAAAAGGGCGGATGCGTTGGGCTTCTCTTGTTCGCCTGATGGCGCAAGCTTGCGAGCCAGCAGACGTGCAGCAACGTAGTACAGCTAGGCGTATGTGGTGAAATGAAACGAGCTACAACAATAGGCACTGACCTTCTCTTATAAGATGCACTTGACGCTGACCCGTACATACTTGTACACGATGCCACCACCCCGAATATCGTAGCCTAGTGCACTGGGGGCCGTTACGAGGGAGCTGCAAAGTCGGCTTCAAGCGGTACCAAAGTGCCTTCTCGCTGATTGATATCGACAGGCATCCGGAATGAGGCATGCATGCGATGTCGGAAAGCCATCCGTGCCGTCTTGAATCGTGCTGATGCCTGTGATAGGCAGATAGTCAGGCAGCGCGTGAGGGGAGACATACGAGTTCGACACGGGCCCAGCGCTCGAGTCAGGCATAGACTTCTCCCAGGAACCTATAGCGACACTTGCCATTTTTTGCTTTGCTTGTCCAAGTCTGGCGCGTCCGAGAGTCTAGTACTTTCAGGTTGTTGGGCTGTACCATCAAAGGATATCGAACACCGCAATACAATGACGTAAGTTTCGGAGATACGGGAGATGCCTCTCATCGCCTGGCGCGCTGAGGTTCTCTTCAGTCACGACAGGGCAGTCGCCTTCGACGAAAAACGCAAGCATCCTTGCAGGGCTGTGCATCAAGCACTTGAAATCGACGAGAGGTCCGACCAAGGGACCAGCGCTCGTGATCATGCTGCCGCTAGCGGACCCTGCCGTAAGATCATGACGCGACTTGACTTTTCTGCAACAGAGCCGCTCCATCCGCGTGCTTTCGAGTGGTGACGCGTTGAGATTATAGCCACCAAGATTGTGGGGTTGATCTTGGAACCTTCTGTCACCGTGGATTGGAGCTCTTCAAGGATAATGTCTCGTCCACAGCACATTGAGCACAATGAGCGAACGCCATTGCTGCACGGCCGGGAGCATGACGCTGAAGCCCACGATGAGCAGACAAAGGTGAGTGTAGCGAGCCGCTGGCTTACCACTTGCTCGACTAACACCGCTTCAGACAGTAGACTTCCTAAAAGGAGATGACGAAGATCCAAAGCAATGGAAGCGATCTAAGAAAATGGCCAATGTTGCTGTCATATCCCTCATGTCCATTCTCTCCCCGCTCGCCAGCTCCATGTTCACACCTGGTATTGGCCAGATAGCAGAAACATTCAACACAAATATTGAAACAGTAATTGCCGCAATCACTGGCTACGTTGTCTCGCAGGGCGTCGGTCCGCTTATACTGGCACCTCTTAGTGAGACATTTGGCCGCCGAAAGCTATATATCTGGTGCTTCGCCGTTTTTGCAGTCCTCCAGATACCAACAGCGCTGAGTCCAAATGTACAGTGCTTGATTGCAGCGAGAACCATAGCCGGGTTCTTTGGAAGCGTCGGAGTCGCAAATGGTGGAGGCTCCTTAAGCGACATGTTCGACAAGTCGCAAAGAGCTGCCGTCTTTGGATGGTATCTGTTAGGCCCCTTGCTCGGTCCCTCGCTTGGACCCTTTGTGGGTGGCATCATTGTTCAGAATCTGGGATGGCGCTGGATCTTCGTCATCCTGTCTGTGGTCTGTACGGCTGTCGTCACATTTGGGTTCTTCTTTCTCCACGAGACGTACGCTCCCACCATACTTGAAAAGCGATGCAAACGTCTGACGGAAGAGAAGGGGATACTACATACGTTTGAAGGTCAGGATCGACGCCCGTTGAGTAAAAAGGTGGCAGTCTCTCTGACGAGGCCGCTGCGTATACTTTTTACTCAGCCTATTGTCATAACAATGGCAACGTACCAGGCTCTTATCTTCGCTGCCATGTTCAGTCTTTTCACTAACATGGAGGCAATGTTTGGTCAGCCCCCCTACAACTTTGAATCCACAGCTCTTGGGGCCTTGTATTCAGGCATTGGCGTTGGGTACTTCATCGCCATCATAACGATCGTTCCACGCATTGACGTCGTCTTCAACGCCCTCACAAAGCGCAACAATGGCATTTCGAAGCCCGAATACCGACTACCGCTAGCAAACATTGGCTCGGTACTTTTGCCAATATGTACTCTCTGGTTCGGCTGGGCTGTCGAGAAGAAAGCGCATTGGTTCGTATGTATTCTTGCGACCGTCTTTTGGGGCATTGGCCAAGTCTCTGTATTCAACACCGTACAAGTAAGTTGGGCCGTGCGAATCACACACCTGCATGGAACGCATTGCTGACGCTGCTTCCAGAATTACTACATTGACGCTTTCGAGAAGTACGCCGCCTCAGCCATAGCTGGAGGTGTCATGTTCCGTTCAGTCGTGGGCGGGGCTGTCCCATTGTTTGCTCCAGAGATATTTCGCCGGTTGGGCTATGGCTGGGGTTGGACGGCCTTTGCCTTCATGCTGCTTTTGATCTCACCAAGCCCTATAATCTTCATGAAGGTTGGCCCCTACCTGCGGCAAAGGTTTGCGATTGACCTCTGAACACCATCGAAAAACTCCCCGTGACGCCACATAAATCACGAGAGAACATCAGGAACCGACCGCGTCGCTCAATTCGTGTGCAACCGGAATCGTTCTGCGCCACGAAAGACAGAAGGAGCGGTACTTCTGCCTTGGAAGTACAAGCTTAGGTGGACCATGGCGCTTCAAGCTTCACGCCAAAACTACAAAGACGGCTAAAATGAAGCAACATAGCAGACACACTCTGGCGAGGTCTTTGATTTATGTCATTCCTCGATGTGAGAATCTCTTCTCAGGTCGCCTAGTATCGCGAATGTACGGGAAACTACTAGAGGCTGTATGTACTTCATACCTACAAGGACTACACAGAAGCGATGATTTCTCGAAGGTCACATATAGTTGATAGCAAAGTCAGCCTAGCGACTAGACGCGCGTCAAGGACTAAATCAGCGTGGTTACCTCTAGTAAGCGTGTTAGCAACTGGAATCGCAGTCGGGCCTGGTGATTTCAATCCGCTAAATCACGATCCCACAGCGATTGTTCGTCTTGAGTAAGATCGACTACTTTCATCATCTGCGCGACGCATCCAGCCTGCCACTAGCTTGTTGGCGGTGGGTTGGGTATTCGCAAAGATAGTTTACCATCATACCGCGTAGTCGACGGGATACTCGGTCAAAACAGTAAGCTTTCTACTCTGTGAGGAGCTCTTACCAGGGTTGAAGACCCATTGCACGTATATCTTGAATCGGTAAGTACGAGTGACGTCTACGAAATCATGTCCGACTCACGTTCAAGAGCACCCGTTGGCCAATGAGTATGGCGACGATGTCAGTGCAGTGAGAAGGAGGTGCGATGACAGAGAAGCTCAAAAGCATGATGGACGATTATCGCCGGACTTTGCGAGGGGAAGAGATGCAGCACAGCAACGAAAAAGCAGTAGGCGAGGACGACTTTGAGTGCTCTGTGCATACCTAGTGTATGCCCGGGTTGATCAAGGCCTTTCTGACAGCTCTAAGAAGCCGCAGTCTAGGTCTTCGACAGGCCCGTGGAAGGCTCACCCGGATTGTGTTGTGACATCAGAAGTCCATCCGGTGGTTGGAAGATCGTCTTTCGCGTTCCGCACCTGAATACCTTTTGGAAAGCACAATGTATTGAACAAAGCGCAGGGAACGATGTGCGGGCGGATTTGATCGTGCGAGGGTAGCCATGTCCATCAGCAAAGACGATGCCACGGCGGTGTGTCGGCATGATGGGAATGATCCAAAGTCCTGTTGACCGCCCTGCTGGCTGTGGGCTCGTGTCTCGTGATGATTCTGCAAACACGGCGCGGCGACATGACCTGTGTTGTGGACCCTTGCCCCACACCCATTTCCATGTCCCCGACTCTGCCAGAGACTGCAATCATTTTGCTGTGCAGCACAAGCCGCATCGCACCTGAGCGGCATTGTTAACGGGATGAAACTCGCCAGAAGGTATAGGCCATGCACGCAGCAAGCAGACACGCAGACCCGCCGACGTTCCTCCACTCGCGACCGCGTTATTACAAAGCACCCGACACTGCTGTAAACAGAACCCGACTGTGGCTCACAGATGATCAGCAGCCACACCTTAATCACTACAGGCCCACACGCTGCTCCACTTCCATAACTCAACTTTGAAATCGCTTTGGCGGATTGCCTCATGTCCCGGCTTGGCCGTGTTGGCTTACCCCAGCGTTCGGCATTTACCAACGCAGCTCGCTATCCGACAGGTAGAATGGCTGGGGCGCAACTAGCCTAGGATCATCTATCACGCTGCAACGCACATTGGTCCGGGCCACGCAGATGCAGACAACCCTGCTGACATGCATTCCGTCTCGCAACAGGATCCCCTCTCGGGATTGGCGGTGGGCCTCGCGGCCAACGGTGCGATCCAATCAGCATCGACTCAACCAGCGAGCATAGCCTTATCAGAGCCTACGCACAAGGATACATGCCCGAAAACGATGCAGACATAGAACTGCAATGTCCCAGCCTCAATTTCCTTGACTACTGCATTGTTCAGAAACTGGACACGCTGGCGATCTCTAGGATGTCACTACCTCTTGCACGACAGGCTACCGTATCGTAGTCATGCTTGCTATCAGCGCTTTGTGGCTCACCTGCCTTGCGTCGCTGGCTCTCTCTCACTTACACGATGACAATACCCTGAAGAAACGAGCAGATCCTGAAAGACCTGTCGCATGCGTTGCGAACATATCGCCGGAACTCGTCTACTCGGATGAAGTCCCACAGACAAGTGCGGTCAAGGACGCCATCAAGCAGATTGAAGACCAGTTGAAAGCCAACTTTAGCTCCTCCCCAAACTCGTTTACTCTCTCCATTGTGAGTCCCTACTGAATATACGCTCATCAACATCTGGGTAGCTGATATACCATTCTCTCATCATAGGTTCATTCGTCCAGCCCCAAGCCGCTCTTTGAGTATGCCCATGGTGCTCTTCGTCTGAACGAGACCTCTGCGGGCTCTTCAGCCTCGCAAGTTAGCATTGATTCTATCTTCAGGACAAACTCGATATCAAAGCTCTTCACGGCATTGTCGGTCGTTGTGCTCCAGAACTCAACACCAGGCAACATCTTCAATTGGAACTCGCGGCTCAAGGATCACTTGAAAAGCTTCCATCTTCCGACAGACGACTGGAACAATGGCGGCTCAGAAATATCATTCGACATGCTGGCGACCCATACCTCTGGCCTATCTCGAGAAGGAGTTTTGTTCAACTTTTCGCTACCGACAGGTGTAGGCGCAGCCTCGGGCGGATACACAGATAAGACCTGGGCCTCAGCCACACCAGAGTCGGTGGTGGAATACATTGGCAAGAGAGGGCTTCTCTGGGCGCCGGGATCACAGCCAGCCTATTCGAACGCAGGCTTCGCCCTCTTAGGATACGCGGTTGCCGCCTTCGCCTCTTCCTCCTCCTCCTCCTCAAGTTTCAACGACAGGGCGGCGCCTCTTACTTTTGGGGAGTGGGCTGCTGCCCACATCCTGACACCGTTGAACTTGAGTCACTCGTTCTTTGGCACCATACCAACTTCGTTGACAAAGGACATCTCAGTCCCAGCAGACGCCTCCGGACTCGAACATATTTCGGGACCAGGATATGATCCAGCAGTAGGGCTTTGGTCTTCTACAGCAGACCTCGCTCGCCTACTCCACCACGTTCTACTTGCACGAGACCCCTTGCTCATCACCCGAGCTCAACGCAGCGCCTGGATGACTCCACGGTATCGCATCACCGATAACTCCCAAGGCGTAGGCCAAGGGTGGGAAATTGATTTTCTGCCCACGGCCAACACGAAATACGTTCCTCCCAACGGCGTGCCTAAAATTACAGGCCCGGCCGAAGAAGAAGTTTATGGCAAACTTGGGGACGGCGGAGGCCAGCACTCCAGTCTGACTGTTGTGCCAGCGTTGGGGTACGGCATAGTCATCCAGACCTCTACTGGCAATGCGACAGATTACAAGGGCGCTGCATTCGACCCCTCCACCGTTGCTCTGGCCTTGCACAGCGTTCTCGCACCGGCTTTTCGATCTAGCTTTGCAGAGATGCTGCAGAAGAAGGTCCTTGGAACGTATGAGCCGCTGGTCAACTCATCCGCTGGCGCGCCTACCCCATTCCAGTCCTGGGGAGCATACACGACGACGGAAGCCAACCCCAAGAACTCTTCTGTCCTTCTCTCCCTCGATTCAGCGGGCAATCTACGCCTGCACAATCTGACGTGGAACGGCCTGAGCGCTCTAAGGCAGATTGACGCGCTGAGCTGGGCGCCCGGCTCAAAGGACGGACCGACGTACTTTAACAACAAGGACGGCGTAATCCTGCACCCAAGCTACGCGAAAAAAGATACTTGGCACGTGGCTGTCGATCCCGGCAATAAGTGCGACTGGCAGGATTTTGCAGGCTATTCAGATGAGAATGGCGTTGCGCTTGACGAAGTCAGACTGAGCTTGGACGGAATAGTGGCGTACGATCCACTCGGTGCAAGGTTCAGGCGAAAAGGCGGGACCGGAGGTGGAAATTGAAATCGTTGAAAAAGCAAAGTAAAAGAAGTGTGGCTGCTGTTCGTGTATTGAGGGAGAAGAGAGATATAGAGGATCCGTTTTCGACTTTGGATGGACGGACTGAAGTGTTGGCTGATATTTCGACAAGGTACCTAGCAATGTATGTGTGTGCAGCAATTCTGCTGCGCCGCAAGTGAAGATGCTCAAAGTAGAATGAAGTACGACGCCGTTTCAAATGTATGCGCATTTCGTGTTTCTAGCGTAGACGTTTCGGTGGCCATTACTGAATGACTCGAGTAGTGCAAGTCTCTTTGGAATAGTCTTCCGTCAGGCTAGGGTATTCGATATAAAGGTACGATAATTTATGTGCCCTTGATTGGATCATGCCACAAAAAGTTAAAGTCACCTACTCACCTAACACACTACCACTTTACGGCCACGAAGATTCCCAATTTCACGTCACGCAGATCAAAACTCTCCAAAGGCGGCATGCTGTGCCCAACCCCCCTGTCGAACATGAGCGCTGACAAAGCTGTTATACCAGACGTCATCGAGTAAGCTGACACGCATCCACTCTTCAGATCCCTCGTCTTGACAGTGGGGTAGGCAGACAGGGGTAATACATGTCCGTCGTACAGAGCCTCACGACTTCTCCTCATCCGTGAAATTCTGACATTCAATCTATTTCAGACCAAGCAGATTGAGCTTCGACTTCTCTGCGCACTAAATTCTAGGGGACTTGTTCGAGGGGTTCTTTTTTTGTGAGAAAGTGTGGATGCGGTAAGGACATGGAAGTTTTGTTGTAATTCTGCCGAGGAATGGACATGCAGACAGACGTTTCCTTCTGCGTGTGGTCGCGTATACCGAATAGACTATATTGAGTTTGTCTGCGCAGCTTTGAGCATTCAGACGTGTCAGTGTGTCAATCAGCCCATGAGCACGACCTTTCAGATGGCTTTCCCGGCTTGGTGAAGGTACGTGAGCAGATGCGTCGTTGATTATGCGTCCCCTGCTCACGCTCCGCAGAGATCCTCTCGTCGAAGACCAAGGAGCTGCGCCCCGACTACCAAGCGCCATTCTAGTCAAGACGTAGCGTTATCCCTTGTTGGTCTCGGGCATGCAGTCCGCGTAGTCTCTTTTAGGCGTGTAGCGCATCCATGTGGCTTTCAATTGGTCGAAGCTATAAGCAGACAACACGCTCACGGTATGTCTTCAAGACCCCTGGCTCATAGCTTCTTCAAGTTGTCAGGCGAACAAATAAAACGGGCGTTGAAGCGCTTGCATGAGCCATGGAACCCAACAACGTGTCCACGACAATGACATTGCATGCAGCAGCGGTGATGTAGGTGCTATAATCGTCCTTATTTTAGGCAAGAGACCGTACGCCTGAGCTCACGCGCACGAATCCTTCACCGCAAGACATGTCGGCAAGTCACCCGAACTTCACATTCATGCAAAAGAAGGGCCACAACGAACGACCGACGCAACCGCAGCAAAAAGTAGATGCCCTCACCCGCGCGTTCCACGCCAAAGTTCCGTGGAAGAGCTAGTGACGCGACTGCCGAAAACCGACAGACTGCCGGCAAACCGAGGCATGAGCCTCATTCAATGCCATGGCTCCCGTCATTGAAACCCCCCATTACCAGTCCATAAATCATGCTTTGTTCAATCGGCGCGCCCTGCACCTGCACGGCATCCTGACGCAACAGATCTCCAGCATCACTATCAAATCAGCATAGTCAGCAACCAATAGACAGCAGCAATGGAGACTCCTGTCATCATAGGCGTAGGCGATTTCAAGAACAAGTCCAAGGATCTCCGCACCGATGGCGCAGACGAACCACTCGAATTAATGCTCCTCGCAATAACAAACGCAATTCTCGACACCAGTCTCTCGCGCGCACAAGCAGAAGTCTTGCAAGCGTCCATCGACAGCGTAGACGTCGTGCGCACCTGGACATGGCCCTATCCAGACATTGCAGCGCTCGTAGCAGACAAACTAGGCGTAAACGCAAAGCACGCCCAAGTCAGTCCGCACGGCGGTAATTCGCCTGCGAAAATGCTCGACGAAGCGGCGCGGCGCATCTCAAAGGGCGAGACCAAGGTGGCGGTGGTTGCTGGCGGCGAGGCACTCGATTCAATGCAGCGATATATCAAGGCGCAAAAGTTCCCGCCGCCAAATTGGACGCCTGTGTCGCGGGAAGCGTTGATGAACACCAATTTGCTCAAGCCGCCGTCGGAGAATGCGGTGAACAGATCTGACGCGCTCAAGGGGCTGCACAAGGTTGGGGCGCCGGTGCAGGTCTATCCCTTTTATGAAAATGGACGGCGAGCGCACAAGGGCGAGTCCTTCTCTGCCAACCATGCTGCTTCTGCGGATCTATACGCGGATTTTGCCCGCGTGTCAGCGGGGAATCCGTATTCGTGGAACCACGGCCAGTCAGCGGCGACAAAGGAGACGATAGGCACGATCAGTAAGGGAAACCGCATGATCTGCCTGCCCTATCCTCTGCTCATGAACGCCTTTAACACAATCAACATCGCCGGCGCAGTCGTTCTGACGTCTGCCTCTTTCGCACAGAAGCTCGGCGTACCCAAGGATAAATGGATCTACCCTCTCGGTGGAGCAGGCACAGCAGAGTCCGACGAGTTCTGGATGCGCACAAATTTTCACAGCTCCCCAGCCATCAGTCGATCGATCGATGCAGCCTTGCAAGTCTCCAATGTTACAAAAGACCAGATAGACGCCTATGACATATACAGCTGTTTTCCCATTGTGCCGAAACTAGCATGCGAGCATCTGGGCCTGCCTCTCACTGGGGGGAAGAAACCCATCACTCTTCTCGGCGGCCTCACGAGCTTCGGTGGAGCAGGAAATAACTACAGCATGCATGCCATCAGCGCCATGGTGCGGGAGCTGCGAGGGAACAGAGGGTGGAAGAATGGGCTCATCTTAGCAAACGGAGGCGTCCTGTCCTATCAGCACGTTCTCATCCTATCGCAATCGCCCAGATCAAGCGCATATCCAGCTCAGCCGCCGCTGCCGGCTTACACAGAGGACGTGCCGGTCCCACAGTTCGAGTACAATCCAGAGGGTGAAGCTGTGATTGAGACGTATACCGTGGACTTTGGGAGGGAAGGAAAGCCTGAAAAGGGCCAGATCATTGGAAGACTTGCCGACGGCAGAAGATTTGTTGCCAATCATGCTGATGCTAAGACACTACAGGAAATGAGTAGAATGGAGGATGGAAAGGAGGTAGTAGGCCGCCGAGGTTGGGTTTGGAGTGATCCAGGGAAGAAGGGTAGAAACCTCTTTGGATTCGAGAAAGGACCTGCATTGTAGATAGAGTCAAACCCATGTAATAAGCAAATTGCATAGCATAAAGAGCGCAAGAAGTGCGTTTCGAATACAGTATAGAGCAAGAGGCACCGAACAAGTGAAAAGAGAGTTGAAGCCAGACGTGGGACGAGTGGGAAGGCACATGGTCTCGAAGCGCGTTGTTAGGGTTAGCCATTGCACTTGCCGCTAGCCAATCAGAACCCGCTTACTAGGTCGACCCCAAAGCTCCGGATCGACCTCGTCAAGAAAGAAGGAAACCATCTCCCTGACCCGATCGGAATCGCCTTCCAATCCACCCAACGCCCTTCGTTGTCATTCGCCTCCGCTTCCCTACGTACCTGCGTCTACACATTGCATCAAAAGCTCAAAATGGGTATCATCGACAGCATCTCCTCGTGGTTCGCAACGGACGTGTACGCCGAAGAGCCAGCTGAGCAAGAAAACGACGCCTCGCCCGAGGAGGAAAGCAAGGACGAGCCTGAAGAGGAACCTGCCGAGGAAGACGCTGCCGAGGAAGAGGAAGACGAGGAGGAAGAGGAGGAAGAGGAAGAGCCCGTCGACCCCAAGGAGGAGATTGAGGCTGGTGAGTTTTTTGCCCGTCTTTCCTTTCCATTGCGAGCTTGCTTTCAACGCTTTAAGCTGAGCTGGCTCTGGACTTTCAGCTGAACAGCTTCAGCCTTGAGTATTGCGATACTCATACAAGCTTGCGATGGACAAGATTGGGCTCACAGAATGACGAAGCAAAGCTAATGGATGAATAGCATGCGCAAAGACCGCCGCCTGCCGTCCTGCCGTCGAGCACTACGAGCACTGCGCTGCCCGCGTCACAGGCCAGATTGAGAATGAGGGTGGCGCAAAGGAGGACTGCGTTGAGGAGTGTAAGTCTTGCTTTTCCCGACCCTCGACATCTTCGCTTGCCTGTGCTAACATGCCCGCTCAGTCTTCCACATGACCCACTGTGTCGCCCAATGCGCCGCACCCAAGCTCTTCAAGCAGCTCAAGTAAAGCGTTCCCACCAACCGCCATCGCGCATCGCTCTATGCCACTCCACAACATGCGCGACCGATAAGGACAAACGCGAGGATCTGCACCCACCGCCGCAGCAAGCCTTGCATCTTGAATCAACCGGATACAAGCCAATACAAAATCAGCAAAAAAAGATTAGACGCAACTCTCCAATATCAACATTAGACTGCTCAGCTGTGAAGTATTGGAATCTTGCGAACGCGGGAGGCGAGGGCGAAACATGCTACGAACTGTACTACTGCGCAAACCTCGAGCGCGGCCTTGCCTGTATGGGCGCGTTGCGAGCAAGATGGGAAAATGTAGCATAGCGAAATTTGTGTTTCTAATGTTTGGCCATGTCTTCTATCTTCTCTCCTCGGATCTTCTGACTGTGCCTGTGCGACTCACTCCGTTGTTCGTACAGGGGTAGCCGCATCGAACGCCCCCTGTAATTGTGGCGCGTCTGGGAGGATATGGCCTGATGCTCGTAGTCGAGCAGAACCGCCTACTGGTCTTGAATACCCCCACGACAGGTTGCATATCCATGAACGGGAGGCGCAGTCTACGATAAACCTCGAGAGGTCGTATCTTCCCAGCTGCGGCAATTACGAGGGCACCCGCTGCGACCATCCTCTACATTACTAATACTTACCAGGTAGGTAGACAGATAGTCAAAGTTAAAAATTATATTCCACGTCAATAGTATTCATACGAGTTTGTTAGCTTCAGAGTCGACCATTAGTAGGATGTATCATTAGCTTCAGGTCGCCTACCTAGGTATGTACCTTGTGAAAGCCAAAGCCCAAATCAAAGGAAATCACGCCAAATGTATAGTTTCTAATACCCATAGACGGGATGTCGTGAAGACATATTCTACACCGTCTATCTACCTAAGTAGGTAGGTGGCCTTGCAGTGGAGTCTCACGCAACTGTACGTATCGTAGTCATAAGGGGGTATAAGCCTTCATCCTCAGACCTCAAAGCACCACCCTCCAATATCTCAAAGGTGGACATCTCAACTGCGTACATGGGTAGATGATCACAATATACCTCAAGCACGCTCCTCGAAAACAGACATTCAGATCCCTTCATAACTTACACTCAAAAACTCCCACTCCTCCTCCCAGAAACGAGCGCCTCCCTCTCCGCTTCCCGCCGCCTCTCACGCCCAAGACCTCTCCACCCAATAAACATGGGCAAAGGCACAACCACCCACGCAAGCACAGCAAGTAGAATCAACCCCCTCTTCATCGACCCCGCTGGTTCTCCTGCCTCAGCGCCACTCCCGTCACCTCGGATCCTCAGCGCGTCCATGGCGATGATCGCCACGCCTCCGAGCACCTGTCCCAGCGTCCAGCAAATCGTGCTAGAAATTTCCGGGTTAACAGGATACGTCGTTTCAACCAGCAACTCAAGTGCAAGCGGCAACAGCACAAAACTCGCTGTACCCATGATTGTCGCAATGACATATGGCGCCGCTACATCCCGCGTGCCTGGAGCCCAGACGAAAGCCAGATACATGGTCGAGATCACCGGGACGAGGATTTTGAGCGCGAGCGTGCGAATGTTCAGGCGATCCAACAGCGGCGAGAGTAGCGCTGTCACGCCTAGACCAGGGAGGATGAGCAGAGCGCCCGTGATGCCCGCTTGTGTCTCGTCAAAACCATAGGGAAACAGGATATTATTGATTTCGGAGCTAAAGGCGTTGAAGATGGTCACATAGGCTGTAAAAGGCCACAGCAAGATATGAAAGCTCGGATTTCGGAAGAGCGAGCGTAGTGCGCCCAGAGAAAAGTCAGGTCGACGAGAAGACGCGGTCGCCGAGGGAGGAGTGGGCGGACGAGCAGGTACAGCAAGCGAAAGCAGCGCAGCGACGCTCGAGATGATGGCTACGTACAGGACCATGTTGACAATAGACGCCGGGTCAGACGAGACAAAGGCCGGGTCGACGAGCTGGCCTATCGCGCCGCCAAAGGGATTTGCAAGACTGGGTAGGGCAGTAGCGGCGATGCGGCCGCGTTCTGAAAACCACATGTCGCTATAGCGTGTCGGCGCAGCGAGCACGAATGGCTGTGCAAGACCAATGAGGATTTGTCCAAACATTACGACACCAAAGTTGTTTGACTTTGCGCCTGCGTAGCGAATCCAGTTCCCTACGAGAATGAGGGCGCTCGCAGCCCATATGGATCCCCGTGGTCCATGGCGGTTCAGCGTGTAGATTGTCGCGGGAGCAGCAAACGCAAATGCGAACAGAAACGCTGTGGATAGCCAATTTACTATGGTCTCTGTCGTCTTGAAGTACTTGGCAGAAGAAGTTGTGACGGGAGCAAAGGTAAGCCAGCCCCAGGATACGACAATGTTTAGGAGCGTGAGCTGGAGGAGACCAACCCAGCGTCTACGGTAGGTTCGGTACGGAGGGCCAAGAGAGGCAGAATTGTCTTCGGTGGGAGAGAAGGTCGAGGTCCGCGAGGTGGACGCATACACAGGAGAGTCCTCGTACGACCTGGTAGTTATGCCCGCCGGCGTCTTTGGCGTCGTCATGATTAGAACAGTTCGGAAAGAACGACGGGCATCCGGAGCGGGGCAGGGAAGAAGATGGCCAGCAATGAGTCAAATAAGGGACTCGCTACAGCTTAGACAAGGCCATGTAGACAACAATAGCGCGCGCGAGGTGCTTTAGAGGTTGTTCGCGCTCTGACATGAATGGTAATGTCGGGAGGGGAAAGCCATGGTCCTTGGCATGGCGATCTTTTTTGAGCCGCGGCGCTCACAGCTGGCGAGCAGCTTTGTCTCAGCCAGCATTGCGTTTTCGAGTCAGGTAAGGATGGTATCTCGTCGCTGGTCAAATGTCGAAGACGCTGGACAGACTACACGTGTGAAGGCGAACAGCAACAAAGCACGGAGAGAAGTTGAAGTGTTTAGGCTACAACGGGTCCTCAGCCTCCTTGCGCACAAGATGGTCCGAGCGTCTATCAATGGCGATGGCGTGTCGTGCGTGTTCAGTGCATCTTTTCAATGAGGACTTTGCGCTTGTCACGCTGGCAGCTCGGGGCGAAGTCTGGAGGACATCGGGCTCACGTCACTTCACAGGGATTCTACAGCATGCATGTCGTGTTGCCGGGGGCGTGATCCCAGTCGACTCCACCGATCGTGCTTCCTCAGACTTGTTCCAGCTCTCCACGTCCAGGCAGAGCCGAGATATTCCGCCGTGTGGGGTATACTCGGCCATGATGAAGACATGGTTCACAGCACGCTGTGAATCCAGACAGCCAGAGTAGCGCAACTAGACCTCGACAGTCAATACGTGATGGACTGATTAAGACCCAATGTCTTATCTCGCGTCACACTTGCATATCACCGATGAACCACGCTCGACACAGCAGACGCATCTCAGGTCAATGCTCTTGCTACCCTGACGGGATGTGTTTCTCGCGTCATGTTGTAGCGCAGCGGCCTGAACGCTTCCAGCTCAGCTCTGTGGAACAAATGCGACGCGTCGTCGTGAGATAGCGCAGTACTTCCAGTGCTACATGCCGCAAACAGCTAGAAAAGTCCCGGGAACCAGAAGAGTTGCGGACTTTGCTCGTCAAGGATACGGCGTAGGCGGACTGCTTCGGAGTAGGTTGGCTCTCATGACTGCTGGTTGAAGCGGCTAGGTGCGGGTTGCAGTCATCCACCTTCCAAATGGAGAGCTATCAATGATTAGGTATAAAGACGTGTTATCTTCATCATTTGCTTGACAGTTTCCTGGCATCAGTCTAGGTAGGGCCTTATTCTGGCTGAAAAGAAGAGCAAGGAAAGAGAAAGAAGAAGAAAAAGAAAGGTCAGAAGCTCCATCGGCTTCCACATCCAGCTTACTACGCAACCAAGCTCTACAACCTTCAACGTGTCCGCATACCTACTTGTTTATCACATCATTATAATCCAGCTGCACTTCGAATACAAGTCTCGCAAGCATGCCATCAGCCACCAAACAACCCAAGCCCTGGTGTGAGACGCCTCTGCTTCACTCCGCAGCTTTGTCCAAAGCAGCGGGCTGGTACGACTCCTCCACACCCATGCAAACCACAGCCCCAACGTTTTCCTACCCATCAATTGCCATGAGATAGAGATGTTGAAGAGTGGCTACTAAATCGCAGAAGCAGAATCTTACTAAAGCTGGAAACCTTACAGCCAAGCGGCTCTTTCAAATCTCGTGGTGTAGGCAACTTCATCTCACGCCGCATTCAAGAGGCACATGCTCAGGGCACATCCGATCCCCAAATTCACTTTTGGGCTTCATCAGGTGGCAATGCAGGTCTAGCGGCTATCCATGCAGCACGTGCTCTCGGTCAGCAATGCAGCATCGCCACGCCGCTGTCCACGAAGCCGTTCGTAGTCGCCAAGCTCAAGGCTGCAGGTGCAGATGAAGTCGTACAATACGGTGACTCGTGGAAGGAAGCTGACGCTCACTTGCGAGAGGTCATAATCTCCAAGAACCCAAACGCAGTCTATGTGCCTCCGTTCGACCATCCGGATATCTGGGCGGGAAACTCTAGTCTTGCTGACGAACTGGCCGCGGACTTGGAGGCGCCGCCGGGAATGGTTGTGTGCTCTGTAGGTGGCGGTGGTCTGTTCAATGGCGTTGTGCTTGGTCTGGAGCGATTAGGCTGGGACGATGTAACTGTCGCTGCAGTCGAGACCAAGGGTGCCGACTCCCTGGCCTTCAGCCTTCAAGAGGGTGAGCTGTCTCTCCTGCCTGCCATCACAAGTCAGGCTACGAGTCTCGGTGCCCGCATGGTGAGCAGCAAGACGTTTGAACTCGCATCGACAAAGAACGTCAAGAGTGTGGTGCTGCAGGACGCCGAGGCCGCCATGGGGAGCTGGAGATTCCTAGACGATGAACGCATGATGCTCGAGCTGGGTTGTTCAGTCAGCGTTGCCATGTGCTACGGTGGGCGGCTGGCCAAGACATGGAAAGAGGCCAAAGGCAGGGAATTGGGATCTGACGACACGGTGGTCATTGTTGTCTGCGGAGGCAGTATTGTGACGCTTGACATGATCAATGGCTGGAAGAAGGAGTTCGCCTGGATCGAGGAGGTAAACGGTAACAGACGCCAGGATGATGTACCCAGCGATCTGACGACAGCATAGAGGTCCGGTATCGACTTTCATAGATGACACTTTCTACATACGCCTTGTGATAGAGCAGGACATGCGCCGGAAAACAGAGCCAAGGTTTATCGTTGTTGCTTGCTTGGACCTAGTGCACACACGACATATAAGTATCTAGAAGTTTCTTGGGAACGATATATTGTGGACTCTGTAAGCTGTACGACAGCTATCGTCGCCATCGTTTGAGTCAAGTGCGCAGCGAGCACAAAAGAGAAAGCAAGTCAGCGGACGACGAGACGTCCAGCAGAATCGCGAAAGATACCTGGACACAACGATGGTCACAACAAAAGCCATAAAGGCAGCAACATGGTCTAGGTATATCAGACAGGGAAAGGAGAAGAAGCAAACAACAACTCTGACATGTCATTCATTCAGCTCCTTCCTTTGCATAGCAAAGGAGAAGCAGCAATCAAAAAGGATGAACACCGACGCCAACTCGCACGGGAAGTTGTACTCTCCAGTCACTCCACTGGAAGAGCAACCACCAGCGAGTATGCAGCTGTTCAATACAGTTACAATTGCAGCTTTCTATCCTCAGCCCCTCGTGTGTTCATGCCAGACACTAGCTGCTAACGCAACTGCGTCTGTGTCGACGACCGATGGGACCTGGACCAGAAACCTCTGCAAAAAGGAAAGAGGTAGCTTCACACTTGATCGTACAGATCTTTGATGTCTGCAAATCCGTTACTTTGCGAGTACGTGTGGATGTTTCCGCTCTTCAACACCTTGTGAACACCATTTCCATGCGATTACGTGTGATGATAAGGGAATTTCGTGATTGTAGGTTTGTGGAGATGTAGGTGCGGTTGCTGGAGTCGTTCTTTGCGACTACTCTTGTGGAATTGGGTGGACTCGAATCATATCGAGTATTGTTTCACTTTCAGTCCGAGGCCTTTCAGCTTCAGGTTGATTCCAGTTTCAGTATTCTGACTAGTCGTACATCTTCTTGATATACTACTAGCGCATTGCAGCAAAGGGGCATCGGTTGTCGAGGATCTTAGCGGCTTTCGTAGGTGAGCCACTGCTAGCGATGCTGTCTGTCACTACCTCGTCCGGCGCACGGCGTTTCTGACCGGCAGCCCGAGGAGCGAGCGAGGCAGCATCGAAAGCAGGCAGGTCAAAAGACGAGGCAGCTGAAGATACAATTGACGACGTCGGTGACGAGTCACCAATCGACTTGGGAGATGCCATCCATCCCATACCTGGGAGGATCTGGACAGGCTGCGATTGCTGATTAAATCCCGAGGCTCTGGGCCCAGCACTCACGGCAGGAGAGCTGCTCAATTGCGAGGTCGGTGTGAAGCTCGGCGTAGTCAAATTGGTGCGCAAGCCAGGAACAGGAGGAGACTGCGCCCTGACGCTCATCTCACTGAAGCTTCCACAGGAATGTGAGACTGGAGTCGACATCGTTGAGGCCAGGCTGACAGGCGTTGCAAATGCTGCCACACGCATGTCAATGGGCGTCATACACTCAGCCGCGACAATTCCAACGGCGCTTGTAGGCGAGTGTACTAATGCACCAGTACCAGACAGCTTGACGTTGGGAATTGTCAACTGCGGAGGCGGCCTCACGACCTTTGCAATCTGTTCGATGGACTTGCCATCGTGATATAGCTTGGAGACATTGCGCCAGAGGTCCTTGCTACTACGTTGCGACGTAACAAGCTCGGTGCTCCTATGCACAATGATGCTCCAGTTGCTAAACTCTTGCTCACCGACGTGGAGTTCCCAGTTGAGGGCTTTTAGTACGCCAATCTCGTTGGCAGTAATTTCAGCCACCGGCAGACCAGAGATCTTGTGCCAGGCACGCGCCGAGAAGTTTCTATCTTGGAGGTACTTGGCGGCCAAGATGAGCGAAGTGAGCATCATTCTCCGCCCGCATTGCATAGCAAGCTGAACGCCCTTTTCAGAGCTTCCTTCTGGAGAAGTGCAAGGAGGGAATTTGCCCTGGGTCCGGAGCTTCACAAGGTAGAACAACGCCAGCTGGAGAGAGTTGTAGCTTGTTCGGCTTCTGCGCAGTGTCTCTCTAACAAACTGTCGCAGGCAGATTACACTGCTTGGATTGGGCTGGCTCTCCGATGGGCTCGTCTCAGACGCAGGCCAGAGGGTTGCAACCAATTGCGATGCTGTCTCTGTTCGTATGTCGTTAGCTCCGTAAAGGTATAAATATGTATACACCGAATTAAATATCCGGTGATCCGAGGGATGTTCTCCTTACCAACAAGTTGCTCCACCATAAGCTTGCGACGTTCCTCCTCGCGGCGGAGGACTGGAGCAGTCCATGACTGTCCAGGGGCGGAGCGTCTAGGATGAGTGTGGTGGGGCTGAGCTGTAGTCTGACCAGAGGTGTTTGACATGCATTGAGAGAAGGCAAGTGGGTGTAGGCTCTGGGGCCGCTGGGCAACGCTAGGCTGGGAGAAGCGAAGCGACTGTGTCCGAGTAAGGCTGTCGACGCGCGATAGTGCAGCGCGATGATTTCCAATCGGGCAATTCGGCGCGTAGCTGCTTTGAGAGGTAGCATATGGCTGTTGCTGAGGTGTGGAAAATCTTGCATCAGTTTGTGAACTCGGCAGATTGGGACGAGCGATGGAGCAAGGCAGTCGGTCACCAACGAAGGCCCCACAGCGTCTGGGTGGAAACGTCTTGAACGCCGATTGTGTCAGGTATGCAGACTGACTGGCGTGAGCTGAATAGTAGGCATTGGATGTTTGCGCTGGTGCAGAGCTAGCCGGAACTGAGCTCAGATGCTGAGTCTCCAACCGCAAGAGCTCAGCTTTAACAACGTCATTCGCGTCCCTTTGCGAGACTGGAGCCTGCGTTCCGGATGGACCTGAACCGGCGGTAAAGGTAAAGTTCAGAGGACTCTCAGCGTCCGGTTCGGTAATTGTCGTGTCTTGTGAAGATGCAGACTCTCCGTCAGAGTCGGAGCCAGTAGTACTATAGAAGGATCCGCGCCGTTGAGGGTGCTTGGGAAGATATGTAATAGGAATGTTGAAGGTATGGATTTGTGGTTTCCCATCGCCGGGATAGAGCGCAAAAACTTCGGACGAAGTCGCGCTCATTCTCAAGGAATTTAGTGGATAGTATTTTTAAATGCAGAGACGAGACAAGGAGACTGTGTCTTTGCTAGTTCAGTGAAGAACGAAGCGTCCTCAACTCAATCTCGAGGGAAATGCGGAAGCTCAACATTCAACAGCAGTGTGTCGAATGTCAAGCCCGCATCAAACGATACAGGTGTAGCAGTATAACAGTGGACCAGGGAAGACTTGCAATCGTCGTGATGGTGTTGACGATTCCAAGTATCAAGGGACTGAGGTCGAACGCGTGTTGGCCAAGCGCCTTAGTGAGAGGCGGCGTGGACAGCAGACATGATTCCAGAGTTCTTGATGAAGGAGCAGGAGCAGACAGGTGTGGTAGGGATGTGAGTGGAGATGATGCTCATGACTGAACTGTGGCTAATCAAAGCGTAAGACTCAGTCAAGGCTCCAGCTTGGGGGTAGGCTGAAGCAATGTGTCTTGTGACAGTGTAGTGGTGGCGACCAGGTATAACTTTTAGCTGGCCGCTTTCACGTCAGCTGTCGGAGAGGGAAAACGAAGCTTTTGTTCAGCGGGGGGTCGATGATTGAGGTGTCGTGTTCAGACAGGCCGCGGCGGTGTCAGAAGGTGAGGTAGCATTCAGATGACGGTGGGTATCTTGAAACAAGCAGAGGAGAGCTCTGAAGACAGGCAAACACAAAAGAAAGGCTGCTCTTGTTTGCCGCAGAAGGTGGCGTGTTATTTGATCGGAGAGGAGTCAGAGGGAGGCGGTATGAGCCGTGATGAGTGATGGGTGAGGTGGCGCGATGATGAGGGCCGACGAGGAGAGGGTGGCGGCGAAGTGGTGTGACTCTTTTTCCCGCAGCGACTTTTTGCTTTTGGAGAAATACAATTAGATCAGAGCCGTAAAGGCCTGGCAAACGGAAGAGGAGTATGGCTTCATCGCTGCTTGGGGTCGCGCAGTCAGAGGGGAGGGGGGGGACGGAGGTTCTTAGTCTCTGCCCTCACAGTCACAGGCAGAGGCTGGGGCGATTCGCCAGTCCAGCCAGTCAGCAGAGCCACATCTACACGACAGGCAACGATGAACCAAGCAAACCCCATTTTGCCTCCTCGCGAATGCTGCTGTCCCGTTTACAGTTGTCCAGCTGGTCTCTACGTCCAGCGATCTACACGCTGAGACGAGCTGCTTTCTATGCTGCAAGTGCTTGTCGTCGCATGCTTCGACCTCACCGTGTATACCTGTCCTTCACCCCTGCTCCTCAAGTACGGCGATACATGCAGCTGTTGCAACTTGTGCATAAGCCTCCAGTATTGCCTGCTCTGCAGCCGCGTCGATCTTCATTCTCGCGTGCGACGGCACTGTGAGAGGCCGTAGCCCGTGGTCCGTAGCCTAGAAGACGCAGCCACTGCCTAATTCCTCGGCCGTATTGCGCGGTGGCCGCAACGCTGAAGAAGGGTGCAAGCTGCGTGGCGCTGCAGCCTTGACACGCTGCCCTTGACGTGCCATTGCCACAAAGCAAAAGCCGGCTGTTTTCGGCGGATCCCATGATGGCAGGAATCGCGAAAAACCTTGTTTACACGTGATGATGACTTTCGCCGGTGCGCTGATGCCTGACCATCTGCTTCTAGTGCCTCATCATGCCACATTCAAGCTCTCGCCCTAATGCAGCGTGCCCAGGTGGTGGGAGCTGGTCAAGCAGATGCACACTGCCCACCCGCTGGAAATAGACGCCTTGGGACGGGAGCAAGAGGGCGAGCTGTTCGCGGCAGCTGCCATCATCAGACCCACCCTCTTCCGACGGGCCTGACTCACGGCCCCCATCGCGCGGCTGGACGGCCCAGCTGGCGCCACTCTACACCTGGACTGGCTGCAGCGTCTAGCGGGTCTAGGTACACACGCTACAGCAGATTCTAGTGGTCTGAATGTCCTGTTTGTAGTTTGGCGGGCGCGGTGGGCTTGCCGGCGCTCAGCCTTGCTCTCCCAAACCCCGGCATGCTGCTGCTTCGTCCTGCCTGTCTCACGGAGGTCTGCCCCCTTGCTATTTTTCTGTCCTGTTTATCGCCAAGCTGGGTCACAGCACCGCCTAGCACTGCGGCCGGCGTCTCCGTCGTCGTTGCAATAGATGGAACTAAACTGTCTTGCGATGACGATCGGGTAAGGGGACATCGTATCGCGCGCTCGCTACGCACGCGCACGGCCTCCGATGGCCGATCTCAGTGCCCTCTTGATCCACCTTGACCGAGTGACCGAGCTTCGACGCCTTGTTGCGCGCTCGAGGCAGATGGCAGTGG
The DNA here is from genome assembly GCA_023512835.1 of Taxillus chinensis. NCBI lineage: Eukaryota > Viridiplantae > Streptophyta > Magnoliopsida > Santalales > Loranthaceae > Taxillus > Taxillus chinensis. The sequence continues at coordinate 59,307 of JAKCVP010000400.1, read as the reverse complement.
TCTCTCAGATCCTTGTGCGCCCACTTGGCGGCGGCACACCGGTTTTTGCGGACCGGCTTACGGTGGAACGAATTTGATGTGGCAGCGTGCCTACTGCCTGTAGTGGGCTGCCTCCCTATCTACGGATGCGCTGCGTGCGCTACACGCTGCCTGCAGCCTCTGTCTCCCACAGCTTGCGTCTGTGCGCCGGTGGACCATCGGGACTCATGTTTCAGGCCGCAATGGATGAGCCCCATCTGCTCTTTCGAGGCAGCCAAGCTCAAGATGCACGGCCAATACTGCACCATGTCACCCAAGCAGTCCAACGTCAATGAATGTATGATGCACGATCCACAAGAGCAAGCCGGAAAATTGGAAGTCCAGAGGATTATCACTGCGCCTTGTTGGCGTCAGCGCTGCATGCTGATGTCTTGGGTGGTATAACGCAGGCCTTGGCTGCCACAATAGTCGAGAGGAGACTGAAGAGGACAGACAAGGGCCCGCTTGGCCGTGGCACTGGGCTCGTACACCCAACTTGATGGCATCCTGTAGCGACGCCCAGTGCGAGCGAGGACTTGCTCGGCAATGCCGAACCCTAACAAAGGCTTCTGGGCGTGTGGTGCACGGGCGCCCTCGACATGGGGCGGCGGCGTGGGCGGGGGCCCTCATCCGGTGGGCGTGAGTCCGGTGAGGTGGACGCAGCTCAGGGGAAAGAAAAGGGGCCCCAACCCTGAGCTGCCAGACTTCCAGAGGATCAGGCCATACCTAGCGCCAAGTCTTGATTGTTCACACTAATGGTGCAGCCTGCCTATTTCGCTGGCCCTTTGCCAAAATGCACGTGTGTCACGCAGAGACGATGCTGCACATCGTCGTCGCACCTGCAGGTAAGCTCAGAGCATTCACGTCCAATCAATCCGCCGCAAGCTGCTTTGTTATGATTATGCCCGTTAGGGTTAGCAGTAAACATGCATGGGTCTGGGAGTAGGTCTGCTCGAGGTGAATGTTTACCCATAATGATGCGCGTCGTGTCCTCTCCGCATACTTCATGTCTGTTGATGGTGAAAGGTTTTGTTGTTTGTCCATCTTGTCCCGTCATCCTTGCGTGCCATCGCCGGTGCGCCTCGTCCTCTGGTACTACTGTCAATCAGAAACACCTTGCTTCTTTTCGTCCTCATAGGGCTATCAGACACCCTCGAACCTTGTTAGAGCCTTGCTCACAGCAGCATCATGCGTACACGCTCTCGCGGTCCAGCCTCGCCTCCACCGGCACCGAAGCCAGTTAAGCGAAGAGCAAGCACTCCGGCAGCACCGCCTTCCATCCTACGACAGACCCAAGACCTGCCCGCCGCTACTACATCATCTCGTGACAGAGAAGAAAATCCGACAAGGGATATCGCTCAGGTTGAAGAGTCAGCGTCGCTCACTCCAAGACGTGCAAAACGTGTCCGCTTTTCTGAACCAGGCCCATCGCTGACGCTCTCGCCGTCTCGTTCCCCCGATCCCGATTCTGGCTGTTTCCCTGGTCAGCATTCCACAGGCCTGACGCCGGCTCTACACCGCACTCACTTACTCACTCCACGCTCCTCACGCCATGTCTCTTTTCCGCTTTCTCCATCACTACGTCGTGCCCAGCAGGCCGTTCATTTGTCTGGCTCGGGCCCCGTCGTGGAGTTTGCACAATTGACCGCTCATGTAGATTCACGGACGAAGCGGCGTCTCCGACGTTCGCATGTCTCAGATACCCAAACAGTACTAGTCTCTCCTCAAGAAAAGGCCCGTCGCCGTGAGATTGCATCACTCAAAGCCACTGAGGCAATGCAAGAGGCGAAGATTGCTGAGCTAAGCTGGGAGCTTGAGAGTCAGCGGCAGCTTGGAATTGCTGTTGGCACGGAGGAGGAACAGCGCATCGCAGCACTCGAGGCCGAGCTAAGAGATCTTAGAGAGACACTTGAGCGGGTCGCTACCGAAGATGAACGAAGGCGTGTGCTGGAATGGGCTCATGAAGATGGAAGTGAAACAGAAGCCTGGAGCTCCTTCAACCCCAGCACCGATGCCGGCTTTTCACCATCGCTAGAAATCAATGGTGCGCACAACGATGGTGACGACGTCTGCCGCCGAATATCGTTTGGCGATGCTGTTGAGTTCCAGTCCGGTCAGGATGAACCAACGACTGATGTTGGAGTGCAGGTTGCCATGGAAGATGATAGCCATGCGGCGGAGATCCAGCTCTTCGAGAGGGCAGTAGCAAGACTGACTTCCGAGGCAAACGACGCGCGACTAGAGCTGGATCGCATTCTGGGAGAACTGAAACGGCTGGGCCTGGTGCACGAGGATATGCCTGCATGCGATGTTGGTGAAGGCCTTGCTCGACTGTTCAGGACTGCACGACTAGAGTTGGAGTACGCTTTGCCCGGCGAGACGGCCAGCGGCTTTGAAGACGGCCGGCTCCTATCCGTTTTAGTCAATCACGTCCGTAACCTGAAGGAGAAGATGACGGAACGCAGCAAGGCTACTGATCAAGCAGAGCAACGAGAACGCGCTATGAGAAGGCAGTTTGATGGTACTCTAGAGCGCGTGCAGCACCTCGAAAGCCGGTTGACTGTGATTGATGCTCAGCGAGGCGAGCTGAGGGAGCTTCTGAAGGCCAAGAATGAACTTGTGCAAGATCTCGAGCTGGCTGGCGACGCTCGCAAAGCCCTATTGAAGCAGAAGCAGGACTCGCTGGATGACCTGCAAAAGAAAATGGAGAGCGTGGTAGATGAGATCGAACACGAGAAGGAAAAGGCCGAGCAGGTAGAAGCAAGTGCGGTCAAACTCAGAGCTGCACTGGACAGCTATCGGTCGGAGATTCTAAGTCTAGAGGCACTCGTAACAAGCATGGACGACGACGCTTGCCAGCTCAAAGAGAGAGTTGAAGAGCAAGACAAGATCATCGCTGCTCTCAGAAGCTCAGAGGTCGAAAAGCCTGAGTTTCTGGAGCAGCGACAGCAGGATCAAGAAGATAGCGCGAAACGTGTTGCCCAACTGGAACAGCAAGTCGCTGATGCGCAGAGAACCATTGCCGAGAGCAGCGAGCGGCTGGATAGGGAGGTCAAGAAGCATATGCACACTCGGGCGACACTGGATGAACTACAAGACGAGATTGATCGTGCCAACGGTAAGGCGTCCAAGTCAAAGAGAGACTCCGGCGCCATGTGCTGGTGAATGGGTATCTCAAGCTTGGGAGGGGGGGCTTTGGTTGTTTGATCTGGGAAGAAGGCAGGACAGGGTCAGGTCGGCCCCTACTCCATGCCAAGTCTATCATTTCTATATTCTATTGTCTCTAGTATGTCTATATCTCGTATGCTCCAATGAAGCACAACAGTCAATCCTGCTCGCTCGAGCGCGCTTCAGTCCGTGCCACCAAGAATATTAGTTGTCCACCGTTCATCATACCCGGGTATGGGCTTCCTTTTCGAAGTTTTCCCAAAACGCAGAGGCTTTTGCTTCAGCATCTGAAAAGCTCCGGAGCCCTCTACGATCTGTTCGTACATACTGACCTCACTGACTTGCCGCTCGTCTGGGTTCCACGTTTTGCAGGCGCTATACTGACCCTTACGGGTGTATTGTGGCGTGAAGAAGGGGTCTGGATGCCTGTCGTCTGCGCTAGACAAATTGAGATGCAGCACTTGGTTCTCCATCCCAGCGAAAATTGACGTTGACCATGCAGATGGGCGAGAGAGCGAGTAGATTGGAGACTGTAGGCTACCTCTCTGCTTCGAATGCCCAAAAACATTCCATCCAGGGCTTCCATGATGCGTTTCTTGCGCTTCGGTGCCTCCATGATGGGAATACACGCGTCCACCAGCCATGCGAAGGTCGTAAAACTTGAGCAAGTTGAAAATGCCACCTCCCGCCACCGCGCGCTCGCGTCCTATAGCGATGAGCGAAAAGATTGGTGCGCTGTCGAGTGGGTCTTCGATGACCTGAACAAAATCTTCCGGTGAGCGCATGTCGTGAAGTCTAATCAGCCCATCGTAGCCTCCACTAAGAAACATGTCTGCAGAAGTCGCATTTGACGCCGACGATTCGGGAAGCGTTGCCACGCTGTAGATTGCAGTCTTCATATCTCCGTTGCCAAAGACACGGACGGGTTCTTCGGTGATTCCCGTTGGACGAATGCCGTACACGAGACCAATGTCGGTAGATGGGCCGCGCCCAACAACAAGGCCTCGCTCGGACAGGAATGTCGTGCACCAGATGCGAGTAGCCCGAGTGTCCCCTTCTCGACTAGCAACTTGTACATGGCTGAGAGGATGTTGATACTGTGCACCATCTTGACACGAGTACAATGCGAGGCGATCGCTATCGAGGCCCGCTACCACAATGGGCTCTTCTCCAGGCAATACATCCATCGACTTGACCGCTTGGGCATTCGTCTCGAAACGCTGCTCGATGGGCACACGTTCGCTCTCATCTGAGAGACGCAGAAGATCCAGTCTGCCTGTTGCTCTACCAACTACGACTCGCTCGTTAAGAGAGCGACCTGCGCCGCTCACAAGGTCGGAGGCTGGTTTAAGAAGCTTCAGAGCAGTCACGTCGTCCCTGCCCTCCCGGTGAAGTGGATCTCTAAAAGTAGCCCATTGTACGCGACGCCAATGTTGATCATAGTCGCGCTCCCTTTCAGCACGACTGATATTGCGCCGGTACTTTGCAACATCTTTATCGCCCTCGGTCTGGCAAAGAACCACTTCGGCTCCAGCACCCCAGGTAACAACCTGCTTCTGTGATCTCCAGCTGGGACCAGTAAAAACCTGGTAGCTGTCAATCATGGGCTGAAAGCCCATCGTCTGTCCTCTAGGTCGCTGCCATGACGTCTTCAAAGTACGATCAGGAAGTGCAAGAATGCTTCTACACGGCTCCGGGTAGGTTGAGACCAGCGCCCTCCGATCAAAGTTCCGAGAGAGGGTGGTAAGGGCATGGACAGCTTCCTGCTGATGCTTGCCAGTCAGCACAGGCACTGAAATAGACGGAAAGTTTTTCGAGATGAAGATCGTCCAGCCCTCGGCTTCCACAAACTCGTGCAGTGATTTGCAAGTCCTTGACAGACGAGCTAGGGAATTGGCGTGGCGAACATGAACCAAAATGTGAATCAAAATCTCAGGTGGTAATTGCTCGATAAAACTCTTTTTTGGATCCCTCATTTTGATGCATTTCTCACCTATGCATTAGACAGCAAGAGAAAGGATAAGGGGAAAGGTGAGTCATAGCATCTGTTAGATATGGGATGTACTTCGTAGTGCAGTTCCCTTGATGACAGCATGAGGCTCGGGGCCGGTCTAAAGTAAAGCCATCCCGCCCGCCTCAGGAGGCTGGTCTGTGCACTGGGGTAGGCTCAACTTTCGACAAGGAGGGCTGGAAATGGTGCAAACAGTGCTAGGGCTGGAGGCGTCAAGCTAAGTCAGCCATCACGATTGATTTATCAACAACGTGATGGGCGGCGTAATGTTTTGCCGAGCATCGGATGCAGGCGATAGGAGGCACGGGAGGCTACGGGGGCGCTCGATTATCTGCAGATGCGCTATGGAATTCGCTATCTATTCCCCTCCTCCCACCCACGCTCTTGGCAGCATTGAAACATGGTGTCCTGAGCATCAGTCTTGCCAATTTGTGCTCCAGATCCGCAAGCCTTAGCACTCACCAATCCGAGCCCATAGACGTTGCCTTGGAATCATGGCAATCACAAATACCCCAAGTCTTGTTCTAGCGCTAGGCCTCGTTGCCTTTCTGCTTCACAAATACCTGATTCAGCCAGTATTTCTATCGCCGTTGGCACAAGTCCCGGCGGCCCATTGGTCAGCTTCATTCTCTGAGCTTTGGATTCTCTGGATAAGACATTCCAGCCGAGAAAACAGGACCATATTCGAGGCCCATCGACGACACGGCCCAGTGGTAAGACTCGGACCCAATGAGATCAGCGTAAACTCCTCAGAGGGTCTGCGAGCGATATATGTTGGCGGCTTCGAGAAACATATCTGGTACCGCAACATGTTTGCCAATTACGAGTAAGTGACTGCTTAGACCTGGCGGAGGACCAGGACCTCCCTCAACCCGGCATGTAAGACTGAATGGCATAAAGCGATGTTCCTACAATGTTTTCCACTGTGCAGAGCAAGCCCCACTCACAACGGAAGCGAATGTTGTCCAATGTGTACTCCAAATCTACGCTGCAGAGTTCACCGACTCTTCAGGCGATCTCAAGCCACATCGTGTTCAAACGTTTCTTACCCGAAATAGTGAAGCACAAAGATGAGCCGATCGATGTTCACTTTCTTTTCAACAGGGTGACGATGGACATGGTGACGGCTTACATGTTTGGCCTCCGCAATGGCACCAATTTTATACACAACGTAGATGTCGCCCGGCAATGGCTTCACTGGTTTCATTGCCGTCGACCGTTTGCTTTCTGGGTTGGGGAGATGCCTAGCGTCTTACAATGGACAAAGCTGCTTGGATTGCGCCGTATTGTCTCGCCCGCGTTTGTCAAAGAGGCAAATGATGGTCTCGGGGAGCATTGTCTGGCTATGCTCGATGCTGCCTTGGAGGACGCTGAGCATCCTGAACTCGAGTCATCACAGCCAGAGAATGTACCAATTGTGATCAGGCAGTTGAGTGAGGCTCTGCATGAACAAGTCGGGAAGCCGACATCGATGCCGCTGCACCCAACAGCGCCGTTGCGCATGCAGCTAGCTAGCGAAGCTATTGATCAGCTAGGTGCAGGCCATGAGACGTCCTCCATCACGCTCACCTACCTCTGTTGGGAGCTGGCTAAAGATCGCAATCTACAGCAGAATCTTCGCGACGAGGTCTTAACCTTGTCACCAGCAATATGTGAACCCGTGGATTCGACGACTGCAAAGCTCCCCGAGTCAAGGAGCATAGATGCCCTCCCTTTGTTACACGCAATATTGATGGAGACGCTCCGATGTCATCCAGCAATTCCTGGCCCAGAGCCACGAGTGACGCCTGCTGGTGCAAGCCTTTGTGGTCTTAGAGATCTTCCAGCGGGCATAAGAGTGTCTTGTTCACCATATTCACTACACCGCGACGGAAAAGTCTTCCAAGATCCTGGCGCATTCGTCCCGGAACGCTGGCTGCCGGCCTCTCCAGACGACGACTCGGCCAGGACGCGCCTTGCAGAGCAATACCGATGGTTCTGGTCTTTCAGCAGCGGGGGCCGTATGTGTATAGGGTCCAACTTGGCCATGCAGGAGATGAAGCTCATCACGGCAAGCATCTTCTCGAATTGGCGCGTAGAAATCGTCGATGACGTTGGAATTGAGCAGGAAGACGCATACACTGCGCAGCCGGTCAGACAGAAGCTGCTCTTACGATTCGAGAGATGGCATGCGTCGCAGGCGAGATGAAGGAAGGTGGACGTTCGAGGGGCAGAGAGGCAGCGCAGGCACGATTCTCTTCAATCTTGCGTCTCTGTGACTCCGACTCGTCTTCGCAGGCTACGCGAGCACTTTGCTACGATACACGTCGGCGGAGAGGTCGCGCCTCGCGAAGCGGGACAGAGGGGGGACAGATTCGGGGCTCTTCAACGAGTGAGCACATTACCAGGATGACAACAGCAATAGACAAGAGAAGATTGCAGGGGATAATCGCTGCATCATTTTCGAGTAGCACATTTCTGAGCCACTTGCCTTACGCATTGCGGAAGCCATCCGGCAAGCAGATCAATGGTAAGCTAGACGAGAGTCCCGAAGGTCACAATCAGGATCATTCGATGAAAATCTTCCTCGAGCAAGCGATCCTTCTTTTCTTGGATCACCTCGCCTTCCGGCTGCCACTATTTGCTCTGCGCAGCATCGCACAGCGGCCCAGGCTGCGTTGGTGCTTATCGCTTTCTCCTCTGCTTTCCCTCTGGAGTGTCACTCCCGCTCCGGAAACATTCGTCAGCCAATCTTGGAAGAGCTTTGCTGCCCGATCGAGACAGCGTCTGCCTAGATACCAGAGGGAAAGTCACATCCATGCTGGTGTTCAATCCCCAAAGGCTTCAGCACCTTGCGCCGCATAATCATGCATTGACTTGTAGGCGCTTGCAAGCCTGTCGACCTTGCGCTAGACGTTGACGGCGTTCGGCCCTATCTATGCGCTTTGCGTGCATACGCCACGAGCCTCCCATCAAACCCCTCAGTTGGAATACACATAAGACGAAAGCGGAAGTCGCCAATTGCGACATACTCGAAGAGGGACACGTTGAATATGTGCATCAAGAAATCTCCGCCCTGAAGAATCAGTTCTATCGAGAGTCACAGACTCGCCTCAGAGTGCAGACTCGACACATATCCAAGCAAGCGCGTCGGTAGATCATCGCGAAACTCGCTCTAGACATTTGCTTTTGTCCCTGAACTATCTAAGGATTGCTTAACGATGCTAATACAAATCGCAGTAGTGAATACAGATGCCCACCACGAAACCTTCCATAGACAAGACACAATGCTTGCCATCCATGGTATCTCCGCCTTCCATGCAAGAGTTGAGAACAAGAACAAAACTCCAAAGAGGGCCATCGGCCCCAATCAGCCCCATCACGAAAGCGTCCTAAACACCTCAACTCCGTTCCTAATGGAGATGAACCCTGCATCAAATTCATACAAGGGCGTTTGGTTTCATGAAACGCGAATGTGAAAAGGCGTAATAATCGTCGTCGTCCTGGACCACCTTTCTGTCTGCACGAGGTCGACTTGTATCGTGCCGGATGCATCCTCCCCGTTCCCTTGCTTCCATTTCAATCTAAGACTCTGATGCCTGGTGGGTCTTGTAGTAGGTCTGCGGTTCGTAGGAGTATGCACTTTGGGGGTAAATCTGATGCTGCGCGGCTGCTACGGCGGCAGACTGCGGCTGATGCTGCTGATGGTCCTGCGAGTGGTGTTGATGTTGTTGTTGCGTTTGAGGCGGTGATGCTTGAGCCGCCGATGCTTGGTGTGGATAAGTGGGATATCCGTTTTGGGGTGGAGGTGTCTGGTAGTTCGATGGATAGTAGTGGTTCGGGTACATCGCCGTAGTCGAGTATGTGCTGGTTGGGGGTGTGTATAGTCCACTTGGGTAACCATGGACAGCAGTGTTCGATCGAGGTCGCTTCGCCGCCTGCTCTTGCGTATCATATGGACTGCCTCGAGTCGCCTCTGCACCATATGCAGGTCCTGCAAGTGCCGTAGTCTGCAGCGCCGGTAGGCTGAGGGCAGAGTCATACGTGAGTGGTCGAGATGTCATCATCGAGTTGTTTGCATACATTTCAGGTCGTGGTAAGCTGTGGGGCGTCTGCATCTGTCTCTGCAGCAAGTCTTGCTGCGACGGCATGGCGGGTGCAGCTGCGATGCGCGGAGCTTGGCTTTGCGAAAACGTCTGAAAATTTCGTTTCGTCGACTGAGCGCGCGACTCTTTCCTCAGACGAAGGCGCACTCCCTGATCGGCAAAGGAGCGCGACAGAGAGGTTGATTCTTTGATCCCGTCCCATTCCTTTGCACTGCCAACATCGAACTTGTCGGACAGAATTTGTTTCAACATCTGGACGCGACCAGTCCCCATTTTGGGCACAAACTCCCAGACACTGAATTTCAATCGCACCGGGCCTGTGCAGCCAGCGGAAACATCACCAAAGACAAAGAATCCGCCGTCTTTGTTTTCCTGATCTTTCAGACGATGCAGTGATGAGACGGTAGTCCCATGTAAAGCCGGTTTCTGCTTCTGCTGAGTAGAGTCCGGGCTGTCGCCCGGGTACTCAGCCAGCTGCTTTGGCCTATCATCTTCAGCATCCCAAAGTGAGACTGAGCAAAAGATGTAGGGGTTGTTCAAAGCTGAGCAACCCGCTTGATTAAAATCGTTTTCAATGGCAATTCTCACAATGGGAGGAGGATCGATTGGCTTTCTATCTCGCTCCTTTCCGAGCGTGACCACTTTTGCGCGTTCCGGCTGCTGTGGAATGTGCAGTTGAATATTTTCAGAAGGGATAGGCTGGGACAGAGTCATTGGAGTGGGCGTTGATGGAGGTATCATGGCCGCGGACTGGGCATGATAAGTGGGTCCCGGGTTCATGATGGGACGTGACGGTAAAAGGCAGCAAATGACTGACCGGAAATCGGAAGCGGTGAGGGGAGAAAAAGTGTCCACGGTCTTGGAGGGGATGCAGCTGGGGAGCACAGAGCCGAGTCCAGAGGTGCTGATACTTGCAACGATGACAGAGTTGGTGGGATTCTCATACCCTGGTACAAGTGTGGGAAGGGTGGGAGAGCTACCAGGTGAGGAAGCAGCCGCTTGACCGCTGAGCCGCAGTGGATTGGGAGCAGCCACTGGCCTGCGATGGTGTAACGGACAGATGAAGCAAGAATGACTTTGAGACGGAGCAGCGTCAATCACGCGTCAGTAGCAGCAGCAGCAGCAGCAGCAGTAGGTCGGTTTTGGGGATCTCGAAGCACAAATCTGAGAGAGCACACCAGCTTGGATGACTGCAAGATCAAAATGTGAAGCGAGTCGTCGTTATGGCGGACGATTGCCCTCACGCTCCGGCCTGAGACACCGCAAATTTGGAGCAGATGGAGGGCGAGGCAGCTGCTAGTAGAAACGGGACCGGGGAAATTGTCAATTCAGCTTTGGCAGAGTCAAAAGCATCCAGTTGAAGCAGTGGTGATGGAGTGGGTCTGGGGTAGGCGCGTGGGTGAGAGTTGAGGGTAGAGATCTTGGGACGGGGTGCCGGGGAGTCGGGACTGAATTGACGATTGGAAAGAAGAGTGGGCGGGCACGCAGCTGCTAGTCGACGGTGCAGCAGACGAGGGCGGGCAGGCCGGCGGAATGAGAGTGTTCGTGGTCAAAGTCAACCGTGGATCGCACAACGGATGCTATGTAGGTAGTCGAAATGCGTGCCCGTAGGCGGGCGTCTGTCGAACGGCTGAATAGGCGGGCGGACGCGCGGTGCAGTGTCACCAGGAGATGCGTGGATGGTGTCGTCCGGCCTCTGGAGAGGCAGAGATGGTGCTGCTGCTGCTGAGCGCGTGCGCGAGCGAGGTTGAAGAGGAAGAGTGGTGCTGGAGGGCGAGATGGATGTCGTCGGTTTCCCATGAACAGCGTCCCAATGCGGAACGATATTCTCCTCGCTCGATTTGATAGACGAGCCCAGGCACAAATGAAGTCAGCAATAGCTCTGTCGGTTAGCCCCGCCAGTTCGCCCAAATTCCCGGCTTGGAGAGCGTGTGTGGGAGGAGCGGTGCCTGCTGCCCTCTTGCTGCGAAGGGATGGGATGCATCTTCCACACGGCCAGACAGAAGACAACGACATCGCTGCAGCCGGGTTCGCGCACACCCTCCCCTCTTCTTCAAATCATCATTTGTCCTTCTCATTCGGTATAGCTCCTCCCCTTCGCTCTTCTAGCGCCGTGCGATTCATCGTTGCTCGTCCGTTCGTGAACCCGGCTTGCGCCATCGCGCGGCAACTGGCAAGCTCAACACCACCCAACCCTCCTCGCGTCGCCGCAAGCCATCGCTTGTTGACGTGACTGACCCTCTACCATGTCTTTGCGCGCCTAGGATCGACAAGCATCCAGACTCTGCTCGTCTATTCTCCGTACTATGCACTGCAAATCAACGGCGCTGGCAAAAGTCCCCTTTTTCCTCCAGCCTCCGCTGCGAGGCGGACCGGTTATCAACGCCCGTCAACAGGCACAAAAGTCCTGAACTCTATCCAAGCTCAATTCAGGACGCGGCCGCCGTGAGCCGTATTTCCCTGCGCACGAAATGACCGCCAATACTTGAGGGCTTTCCTCAACGCGCGCTTTCGGCTAGGAATGGCGCTTGCTGTTCGCTCCCGGAAGATCAGTTTTACCACCTCATTAGACGGCAGAAGTCGTGCATAGCGGCCGGAAAATCAACTCTGGATATGCCCGTGCGTTGCCAACGAGAAGAAGGGTGGAGTATCCGTCGACACCTGCGTTTTTGGCCCGCGCGTCTGTTGCTGGATGCCAGTCTATTCCAAGCCCACCGCGGTGCAGCGAGTGTCCGTCTCTGCTCAGTGCCAGGCGCGAGCCTACGAGGATCTCCCGCCAGTGCGCCAGTGGACACCGCGCTGTCAACCAGAGCTTCCGCGGCTGGCCAGGCCGGCCAGCCGCAGCTTGGACACTCAATTTTTGTGCTCCTCAATTCACATGAACTGACCAGGCACCTCCCACGCAAAATCTCGATCGGGATTGACTGCGGGGCTTTGCTGCTTGCTCAGAGAAAACGAGCTTGCGGCCAATTACGCCCGCGGCCCGTTCTTGGGCGGTTGAATCGTCATCCCCATCTGCCCAACTTGCGTCGCATCAGAATCTGAATTAGAGTGTCTGCCAATGGCTCGCTACGGGGGATTTCTGTACCACCCGCCTGCTCTGCTCTCTCGGAAGCGGACGTAGGTACTCACAAGTGCCTGCATTTGCCATCCTCCAGGCCTCGCCCTATCCGCGCATCCGGCTTCCATCTTGGCACTCCAGTACTGGATGCTGTCAGACAAGAGGCCCCGTTGCGCGACAGGAGGGCGTCGCAAAGTTGGCCGGCAGCTGTTGTTGATCGTAGCGTAGATCTACGCATCCTTCAACAACGCCGTTGGCCGCTGTAACGCGCTTATTCTTGATTGGGCCATTTTGCAGCAAATCATACTCTGCACAACGTGCAAATGGCGCTTTCCTGACCAGTCTCATGGCGACTCATGCAGGCTGCTCGACGTTGTCCGTGGATTTGCACATGCTGCGCATTATCCCACTTACCCCCTTATCAGCCCTTTAGCCAAGTTGCCCAGCCTTGCCAATTTGAGCAACTCGCGTTGGGCACCCACGCCACTGCTGCTCAAACGGTCTACTTGTGCCGCGGCAGATCATTACTCATGGCGACTCTTCGATCGAGTCTACGAAACGCGTCGTGCATTGCGCACTTAGATCCGAGTGACAAGAGGTCCAACATTGTCCGAACATCTCAAAGAAACCGGCACATTTGCCCTCGAGGATCCAGAAATTTCCATCCTGCCTAAAATGGACAAAGACGGACCTCCGAGGCAAAGACAATACCTCAGACAAGCTCCGTGGGCATCGCGACCATCTCCGGATTCGACGCTTCCGCCCCTGCTATTGGGTTGTGTGTGCAAGACGTCCCAGGCTTCGCCCACTTCAAGGCCATCGACGAGCCCGCACGACCAGGTACCATGAGCTGCAGAAATTCCCCATCGGGAGCTACAGCGCCATCACGCGGTGAGGGGCACTGTCGACAATCCACTTTCAGATGTCAGTGCTCAGGCAGCTCACAAAGTGTACAGCCACCTGCTTTGACGCGTCTGGGACAGCTCTATTTGTGTCTACTTTCGCTCCTCGAGAAGATGCCATGTTTGGCGCAGCGACGTTGACTATGCCGGACAGGCTCAATACTAAGTTCCTAGTCTGTAATCAAGTCAGTGACAGCAAGTTTTGGAACATTGGTCAGGAACATGTCTCGGCTCGTTGTGCGACAGTGCGAGGAGCACATGACGGCATTGAGCGAGCTGACAACACTCTTGGACACTGTCGAATCCGGCAAAGCTAGGTCACCCATCGTGAAGTAGGACCACAGCCCCAGCCGCGGAGCCGAAGCGCCCTGCTCAAGCCTAGGCTACCTTACCGAGCTGGGTACGGTGACCAGTTGGAAGACACGTGCTTATTCCTTTGTTCTCCGATCGAAGGTCTTGGGAGTGGCCCGAGACTCGCCCGCACCAAGATCTTTCTCTGCACATGCGCCTGGCACAGCTTTTCTAATGGTCCATGGGAATGAATTCTGGTCGTGTTCGGCTTGCACGACTTCAGCCGAAGGCGGATTGGAAGATCTGGCTCGGTCTCACGCAGGTGTGGCTTGTAAACGAGTCTAGTGAGTCGATCTGTCTCTCAGACGCCCATAGTCCGCGCGCGTTCGCACGCTAGTTCTCAATCTAGGCTTTGCAAGTTACTGCCATGCCTGAAGCTCCACGTCAGTCCTAGCGCTCATACGTTACACATCGTGACTGTTGAGCTCCCTCTTCGGGAAAGGCTGATTGGCCAAATAATCACTGTGCGAGGATGAGGAGCATTCGAGAGGCCCATCTCGTCAAGGCTTGGCGCTTCATGTACATATGAATTCATAGCTGGATATGTCTGCAGGAGGCCGTTCCCACCATTTCATCGCTGTAAGAATTCCACCTGTGCAAGGAGAGTTAGAAAGTGCCCCTTCCTTGTGAGTATGTTGCAAGATTGAACGTACTGCCCATGGTTTGTTGATCTCGAATCCCGCTGGGGCATCTACTTGATCCGTTTGTCCGCGAATGTAGCCCGTCAATCGCGCATCCCGCTTCATCACTTCAGAGTGTCAGATTGTATACAAGAGGGTAATCTGGCAGGGTTCTCGAGTGCTTTCGTTGCGACTTACTGTTCTGTGCGAGTGTTAGTGAAGGCTCAAATCAGGACTTGACCGTACGAATTAACTCACCTCGTCCCATCTACCAACGCAATATCTTGGTGCCTTGCCACCGTTCTGGAGACTGCGCAGAGAAGCCAATCCAATGCCGGCAACGCCAAACAGCTGTATGAATGTAAGCATTTGTCTTCGCCATTGCGCTGGCGGCAGCCAACTTACCCCAGCCATGATTCCATAGGGAATCAACGCTTCGAATGGAACAGGCATGATGTCGAAGTTCCCGCAGCGAAGCTGAGAAAGGTAGTCGCAGTGTCGCGCAAGGTCAAGGAGAGGTGAACTGACAATGAGGTGAGGTCGAATTGTTCTAGTCTCCATTCGGTCATATTGACAGAGATAAGTGCCGGGGCGGTCATCATTTAATCAGAGCACCCGAACCCATATTCACGATGCAAGTCAGCGGCTTTGACATCAACTGGCGACATCAATTCATGCGGTAGCTACTGCTGACATTCTCAAATACCCTCCCTCCTTGTACGTCGCGTCGACGAAGAGCAACGCCCCATCAGACGCGACAGGTCCTCCAAAGAACCGCCTCCTCTGCACAGCGCGACCCAACCAAAGGATTTCGAGAACCTGGAACAGAATTAGAGGCAGTCTCACGGGAAACACTAGTGCAATACGAAGTGATTGCATATAAGTCATTGCGGTGTACTGTATAGCTCGGCACAAGGGCGCTGGGACAGCTGTCAGCAGTCGCAGGCTTCACAAGAGCAAGGCGCCTTGGCCCATGGCATGTCTCTAAAATTAAACGCAAGACCATGCGATGGCTACTAGTGTCATATCAAGCTTCATTGCCGCGTCTTCAAGATTCATGGGCACGTCGAGTCCCGCGGCTACTACTGTCGTAGCCGCTGAAGATGCCCCAGACTCCGCATCCAACTCCTCTCTGCCCACCAAGCCCCGCACAACACGGTCCAAGAGAGGCGCAGCACTTGAGAATGGGCAACTGAGTCATGCAGAAGAGCCATTGGAAGACAGTGAAGGCCAAGACACGGATGAAGACGAAGACAGCAATGAAGATGATGACACGCTGCACCAGCCAGCGGCGCAACGGCGCGGACCTTCAGGTCGCTTCATTAAGACGGCACAAAATAGGCGGAGGGTGAACAGCGATAGCGAGGAGGACGGTTCCAATGCTGTCGCATCAGATGCCGCAGTTTCCGAGGACGAAGACGAAGATGCTCCATGGGAAGCGGAAAGCAAAACAGACAAGGAAGACGCCTCAGAAGATGGCGTCGAAGCAAACAAGTGCATGTGAGTGCTTTGCGTGAGCCTCTGGATCGACGCAGCGCGTTCTAATGGATGAATCAGTTATTGTGCAATGCCAGAAGATCAAGATCCCGGCGAAGACTTCGAAGAGTACTTGGCGTGTCACGGTTGCGGTGATAATGGTGAGTTGCGGAACGCGTCACTGAATCGTAATGTTCGTCTCTAACACGAGTTTTCACAGCTCACCGACAATGTGCCAGGAACGCGGGAACCCTTACTTCTGACGACAGTAAGCTCTACACTCTATCACAAACTATGGCCAGATTGCTAAATAGTCGTAAAGAAGCAAACGCGTGGCGATGTGATGAGTGCATCAAGGAAGATGATGGACAAGCGGACCCTGCAGAAGAAGTTGAGCGCCGCAGAAGATCCACGACCAATCGCCTCACACGTGATCTGCTCCCAGTGCAGAAAGGCGTACAGAAACCCGGTTCCCACTCTGTGTTCAATACACTCATTCTCGACGATGACCCTATGGATGGTTCGAGGTCACTTCGAAAACGAAAAGCCTCAACTGAGGTAGAGGACAAGACTGCTGACAAAAAGCGGATACGACGATCAGGCACAGAGCATGAGATTCGGAAGCTGCAGGCTATCCAAGAAGCCCCCACGAGAGGCGCAGCAGCCTCAGTAGTCACACCTGTTTCTTCACAGGGGCGACCCATCCGCGCTCGGACCCAGCGCAAGTCGGGAAAGCCCCTTGCAACCGTCATTGAGCATACAGAGGATACCCTTGTCGTGGCCATCAAGGTTGACTCGAACAAGCTTGCTAACGAGCGTCGGAAACAACGACGTAGAGAAAGAGACAGGGCGCGTCGTGAAGCGAAGGAGAGGCACTTTGTGACCGAAGAGGTCTCACACTATCCTGCATTGCCCACGGCCAGCTTCGCGCAATTTTACGCCTTTCGTGACAAGGACGGCGAGGAGGTCAAGTCCAAGCCTTATGGTGGTATTTTGTCCGAGCCTGAGGCCGATACAACCAAAACTTTCCCGCAGCTGAGTGACCGAAAGAAGTTTGAAGACGCGCGGCTGAAAGCAGAGGCAGACTGGAAGAAGAAGCTAGAGCAGGCCGCCGCAGCCGAAGCTCCACGTCCGACTCAGAAGGTGTCAGGCCCTCCGAGTAAGATCAAGTGTATCAATTTTGGAGGCTACGAGATCGACACCTGGCATGCAGCGCCCTACCCCGAAGAGTACAGCCGCAACAAAGTGCTTTACATTTGCGAATTTTGCCTCAAGTACATGAACTCCGACTTCGTTGCTTGGAGGCACAAGGTATGCCCATTGGGTTCCTATCTGTCCTCTTTGACATACTAACCACATTGCTAGCTCAAATGTCCAGCCAAGCACCCACCAGGTGACGAGATCTACCGCGACGGTTCATTCTCTTTCTTCGAAGTCGACGGACGGAAGAACCCAGTCTACTGCCAGAACCTCTGTCTGCTTGCGAAGCTCTTTCTCGGATCCAAAACACTATATTACGACGTCGAGCCTTTCCTGTTCTATGTCATGACAGAGAACGATGAGTACGGCTGTCATTTCGTGGGATATTTCTCGAAGGAGAAGCGGCCTAGCAGCCAAAATAACGTATCTTGCATCCTCGTCCTCCCAATACACCAGCGTCGTGGATTTGGCCACATGTTGATCGACTTCTCGTACCTCTTGACCAAGACAGAGAAGAAGACTGGTTCTCCTGAGAAGCCACTATCAGATATGGGTTTGGTGTCTTACCGCAGTTACTGGCGCCTGATACTATGTCAAGAGCTCCTGGCACAGAAAGAGTCCCTCAGTATAGCCGACATCTCCGACAGGACAGGTATGACAGCAGACGACATCGTCTGCGCCTTGGAGGGTCTCCGAGCGCTAGTGCGCGATCCCGTCACCCGGACCTACGCCCTACGCCTGGACCTTGATTTTTACAGGAAGTACATTGAGAACTACGAGCGGAAAGGCTACGCCAAGATCGAGCCCGAATGCCTCATGTGGACACCATACGTAATGGGCAAAGACAACTCCCACTACGAAAACACGCCGCACATTAGCACTGTCGCGCAGCGCGAGGAAGACGACGACCCAGACGCCGAAGCAGGCCACCTGGCAGCAAACGGTGCATCAGACCGCGACTACCCAAACGGCGAAGTAAACGGCAAAGAAGTCGAGACCCCGGCAGAGGAGGGTGCGACGCCGTTGCTCGAAACATCGGAGCCCTTCCCCACACTACCAGACCCGCACGCGACAGCCAGACGCTCGCCGAAGAAACAGGATCAATCCGACTCGCTGAGCATCGACGAGCTCGAGGCGCCTATTCCCGCATATCGATTCGAGGTCTTCCCGCCCGTGCCGGGGCTGAGTACGGCGCGCAGGCGCGGAAGACCAGCTACGTCTGTGCGATCTGGGCGGCGAGTTGCGTCGTTTGCTGCTTCGCCGACGGCTAGTCATCGTCCTAGCTCGCTGCGGCAGAGTCGGAGTACAATCACTGACGTGCCTGACGACGAGGACGATCCTGATGCTGAGGGCGACCCGGTAGACGATGATGGCGACGCGGACATGCAAGATGCTGAGGGTGACCCGGAATAAATCCTTCCCTGAGCAGATAATCTGGCCGCACTGCATGTCATGGTATTCTTTCTTGGTCTTCCAGGTCCAGGTCTTCAGGTTTTTCGGTCTTTGGGTTGGGATCTCTCGTTGGATCCTACAAGGTTTTGTGCGCCACTTCTTGAGGGCGGGGAGGAACTCATGCGGAGCTTGCCTGATTGCTGGACAGGCGCTTGGTTGAACAGGACTTTCTCATGCGCTTGCCTTTGTGCATTTGCGCGGCGCTGACGGGTATCTGGGCGCTGCCATGGATGTGCGTCCTGGAGGGAAGGGCAATCAGATCAATGTGTGGGCTGGCGATGCCGCCTCTGTAGTATTGCAATTGTAATCTTGGGGGGGACGAAGGACACTGGTCTATACTAATGTATCTTCTCTTCGACATGGGATTCATGAACAGTGTGTATTCTCTTGCCACGTCGTTAATAACACTGCTATCCTCGGTCTATTCGCGACTTTGTTTGATAATCATGCCATCTTACCTTTCCAGGGTTACAGAATGTGAGGCATACGCACATAGTTGAGGGCACTTGGGATGGACGACAACAGCAGGAAGGCAATCTCGCTAGGAGCCTGAGGTGAGTTGATTCACAGCATTTACCGATTCCTCTCGCCGAAACTGGGGGTATCTGCCGATATTTCATCCATACTTAGAACAGAAAACGTAAACATGGACTCTACAGTAGACGACGGATTTTGAAAGTCCGTGCACGCGGAAGCGGAGCCAGTTGCGTGGTACAGAAGCGAGCACAGCATGAGCCAGTACATTCAGTAGTCCAAGCCCTGAATGACTAGGAAATGCACCAAAATAGAAAGCAGTAGGGAATAGACTGAGACGTTGAAGTAAGGTTTGATCTCCATTATGCTTTGGTACTGTACAGCCAACCCTTAAAGTCGGGGTATCGTGGATCCATGAATGCAAGTAATGCAGCGCCATGCCCTCTCTAGTATCGTCGACAAAAGAAACAAATCATGCATCTGTGCGCCTCCCAATGCTATGTAGTACATCGCCAGATCTAAGTCGCGAGCTTCTCAGCCTATGCAGCCTGTACGCTGACCCTGCGAGTCTCAGGAGCCTTTGCCTTTGGGATGACAACACTCAAGATTCCGTTGCGAAGGTTGGCAGATACACCATCCTGGTCAACGCGGCCGGGGAAGGAGAATGTGCGCGCAAACTCGCCGATGGAACGCTCAGAGACCCAGTAACGCTCCTGATTGGTTTGCTGTTGCTTTTCATCGACAGCTTGTTGACTGTTCTGGGCGACAACGGCGGCGTCGGCAGCGACATTAGCAGAAGCGGCAGTGGCGATCTCGTTGCCCTCCGCATCGACGTCGTTGACTGAAGGGCGCTGGTAGCTGGAGTCCGAGACGACCGATGCTGCGTCAGAGGCACTGTCGTCTAATGTCGGTTGCTGCTGCGGCTCCGTTGGCAAGGCTTGGGCATTAGCATTACTTTCCGGTGCCTGGCCTTCGGTGTGTTCGCGTTCGGTGCGACCACGAACAACAAGAGTCTGGGCATCCGTGAATTCAATGTTCAAGTTCTCGGCATCGACGCCAGGAAGTTCACCGCGGAGTTCATATCCAGTCTCGGTTTCCTTAACGTCGAAGCGTGGCTGATAGACTTGGGGTGTCTGACGGGCTTGTTGAAGGAAATTCTCGAAAGGCGTCCGTGAAATGTCATCCATGAGCCTGAAGAAAGGTGCGATTTCAGAGCTCAAGCTGGCGAATGCGCTAGGGCGAGCGAAAGGCTGCACTGGCCACTGGTGTGAGAAAGCTCGAACAGGTGCAGATCGTTCCAGGCAGCGGGCACCTTGTCGGCATGCAGTGGGTATGACGCCGGGCCGAGCGACAACATATCGTGTGTTGTACATGGTTTGTATTCGAAGGTGGAGTGTTTGGAGGGAGAGTTGAGGGATGGTCAATGTGGGTTTGGTCCAAACAGGTGTGTTGTGATTGTGGAGTGTGCTGATGAGAAGAGGCAGATGAACATGACGGGCGTAGCAAGGTAGATTTATACACCTGAAAAGAGCGAGCTCCCTTAGTTGTGCAGGCTGCAGTCGGCTGATGCAAGCAGATTCAGGAGCTTACGCGATTGTTCGCCAGTATACTGGCATCTTCCTTGCCTGCGGCAGCGTGGCTGACATGAGGCTCAATTAAGGTCTGGCGACTTCCCGTAACGACTGGAAGCTTCCAGCGTAAAGTGGATCACAAATAACTTCCCTTTTAGGCCATTTTACATGCGCGTGTCTTCGCAGCTGCGATCACGGTCCAAATAACGTCGTAGGTGGTTCGAGCGATCCAGGCACGTCGGGCTCTTCTGCCACCTGTGTCTTCTGCAAACATAATGATCGGACTGGTAGCACTCGTGGCTTCGTTGGGTATCACGCCTGTATGATCTCTTTGGCAGCTAGGAAAGCCGGGCCACTCAATCGTTGGCGTGAAACATTCCGTCTTCGAATACGGATCAGCGACAGCGAAGAGCGTCTGCCGTCAGGCATTCGGAGCCGACTGTGAGGGTAGTCGGTATTTGTAGCGCCTTAATGCAGGTTTTTCACGGCAGGCGAGGCGTAGCTCTCGAGCTGCCGCTGACCTTTGCGCAGGAGGAACTCAATCGTACTGAAATCCTTCTTGTCTAAATGGGCGCCCCTTTCGAATTCTTGTCTGAGGCGTAGTGAGTACTCAACTGCAGCGGAGCATCTTCTGCGAAAAGTATCAGCAGCTTGGCTTACCTCGCAAACGCGTAAAAATGCGGCTGGCTTTCCTATGGTAATGTCAGCTTCCGATGGCCAATCACGAAGTGCGTATGAGGGCCTTCCATCGGACCTTTGGCTTCTTTGCGACTTCTCTCAAACATTTCCTGTACAGTGAGAGGACGTCGCGTTGAAGTCCCGAAAGTCTTCCCGAACGCGCCATCGTGGGCCACCTGGGATCACGGAAAATCGGTTCTGAGGATTTGGACTGGCTTAGCTGAGTTTTCCTGGAGGTGAAGGGGTGTTTCGAGTGATAGACCGAAGACGTGATTGTGGAGTATGCAACGATCAACGATGATGGGAGGAAGTCGCGGGCTGCACTCCATGACGACGTGTCAGCGCTGTGATTGGTCCCCGGCTCACCCTCTCCTTCCCGTCGGAACTTCTCTCTCTTGCACTCTTCCGAGCGAAAGCTGAGGCCGACACGTCACCTCGAATGGACGCTTCTGCAGAGCCGACGCCGGTCAAGGCGCCCTCAGAACCGTCGCCGCGAGATGCGATAACCCACTCCATTACTCCGGCGAAGCGTCAGAGAGTATCGCAGGCGTGCGAGTGAGTTGCCTGCCTTCCGGCCCTCCACGTCCGACGACGCCGCATGCTAAAAAGCTGTACAGAAACTGTAGGTCTCAGAAGACGAGATGCAACCCAAGCCATGTCGAAGGCGTTTGCGAGAGGTATATGCCCTGTAGCTTACAACTGCCCTGCACGAAAATTTAAACGTTCTTCTCCAGGTGTCTCCGGACCAACAAGAGTTGCAAACTCCATGTGCCAATCCAGCAAAATCACGAGAGCCGGGGAAAGCGAAGGTAGACCAATGACGTCCTTGATCTCGCGCTTACACCACTGACTATGGACAGAAGCCTGGCTCGCATTGAGTCGCGTATAGAAGAACTCTACTCTTTGGTTGGCCAGAAGGGAGATCCCGGCATCGAACGTGGACGTCTATCTCAGTCAGAAGCTGCCAGTCAGTCGCCAGCCCGGACTGCCGCACCGGATGACAGGACTGCAAGGGCCCAGCAGCTGTTCGACGAGATAGAAGATCTGCGCGGTGGTCATACCAGCGCCGACGCTGGGTCCGCCTGTGGTTCTGGCGCCAGCTCTGTTCCGAAGTTGGCATCAGACGTCGGCATTTCCGTGGACAAGGCCAGAGACATCACTCAAGGCGCTCCAGAGGAACCCGCAGAGGAGAAGCTTGGTGAGATTCTGCTCTACAATCTAAACTTCCCACCATGCATGCACAAAGAGGTATGGCACTCCATTGGGTCACACTCAAAAGCAGGGTACAACGCTCGCGACAACGAATAGACTAACACCCCTACAGTCTTACATGAAGATATGCATACTCCTGCCCAACAAGGCTGACGAGTTGCTGAATAACTGGAGGTCTACCAACCGCAATTTCCCTTTCGTATTTATACCGGATCACTGGACACCTCTCGATCTCCTCAGAGAAAAGCCGTTGCTTGCGACAGCCATCTTCGCCTCGACAACTGCCTTCCAAAGGCCCTTTCAGTCTGCATTCGACGATCTTGCTCGCGCAGCATTCGCTCGCCGTATGATACAGCAAGGAGAGAAGTCGCTTGAACTGGTCCAAGCCTTGCTTGTCTATCTCTCTTACATACACCATTCCTTCAAGCCAGAGATCCAACAGGTATACACGTACGTCAATGTTGCTGCCTCTATGGCCCTCGAGCTGGGCTTTTCGAAACCCATCAAACGCTCGCAATATCCACCCTCTCCCGCTCAACTCGACCGACTACGCGCCCTCCTCGGCCTCTACTACATCACTGTGCTCATCTCCGGCATCGATTTCAACCGCCCGCGCTTTATTAAACACACTGCATTCCTGGACACTGCCGCATCACTCCTTGCGACGCACGCTACAACGACATCCTGTGCCACTCTACTTCCCGCCATGGTCTCCCTTTTGCACATTGCAGAGGATACGGTAGACTCTCTCCGTAATCCAGAATCCCCTCCTACCAATGTCCCCCTGACAGTCTCCCATCTAATCTCTAGACTAGTCGCTTGGGACAGTCAACACTCGACCCAGGAACTCACCTTTCTCACGCCTACGCGGCATTTCCTTACAATCATCATTCACGAATCCATTCTCTTCCTTGCCAACCCACCTGCCTCCCTCATCGTTCATCAAGAGTTGGTTGCGACCCTCTCTGCAGCCCGGCTTTTCTTGGACGGTATTCTCGCCTCTCCAAGCCTTATCTTATCGCTACAGAATCTGCCGACTTTTATGCAAATTGGCTCAGCTATAACAGCGCTCGTCCGTCTATGTCGTCCGCTGCCCTCTGAGCGGTTTCAGGACTCCAGTTGGGACGCAAATGCAAGGCGAGATGCAGCTTGTGCATTCGAGTACATCGAAGCAGTCCGCAACACGATTCGTCGGCAAGACGAAGCCCTCAAGACAAGCCAGCGTGTCGGCCTGGACAAGATGGTACAACGCCTGGGTAGAGGTATGGCAGCTTGGGTGATTTATGGTGGGCCTGGCGTACAGGGTGATGCAGGAGGCTACGAAGCAGCACTCGTCTTTATGGGCGAGCGAGAGCGCATAGAGCGCAACAAGCGTGACGGCGAGGCAAATGGTCATACGGAGAGCGTTGCGCCAACGAGTGCGCCGATGACGACAACAGCTACCGCGGCTGCGGTCCCCAGTATTGAAGGCTTTGACGCTGATTTCCTCGACTCTTGGATGTGGGATGAGAGCACCATTGGAATGTGGGATATTGATGGTATCATGGCGGGAGCTGCATGATTGAATGATTTGGCCTATGCTATGTGTATACGATTTTCATACATTTACAAAGATACGGCGCTCATATATACCTACCTGTCCATCCTGGACGCTGTCTTTGGCCGAAAACACGCTGGATATAATGAAGCAATGCATCCATGGTCATGTCATTAGCCGTTCAAACACACACCGTGGTATAATACAGATGCTGCACTCTGCTCTACAGCAATCTTTCTTAATCTTCTTGCCGTCTAGTCTAATCTAGTCCTGGCGACCCTTCAGTAGCCTCTTTGTGACCTTGTCCTTCTCGATGATGTACACGTGTGCACCCCAACCACTCAATGCATCTCTATCCACGGCAGTCAGCAGAGCCTGCGAGATTGTCTCAAAGAGCTCGTCTGGCCCTAGTCCAGGCTCCCATAGCCCCTCGCAAGTACCAAACAACTGATCACTCGCCGTCCCGCTCACGATAAAATCCTTTGCAAAGTCAATGCACCCGATACTGTCGAAGCCGCAGATGAACGGCTTGCCATCCTTCCCATCGATTCCCGCGACGACCGGCGAGACGAACCACGGCCCAAACCGCTTCTCGTACAAACTGGTCGAAATAAGATTGGCAAAGGTCTTTGGGTTGGGCGAACGCTCTTCGCGCAAACGGTAGAGGTTCGTCTTGTAGCGCATCTGCTCGGAGAAGGTGGTAACATCCGTCGCTAGACCTGTGAGGCCTAGGTAGACTTGGGAAGCGTTTTGGGCGCCGGGCTGGTTGGAGGTGTAGGAGAAGACTTTGGGGAAGTTGTTGCTTATTGTTACGGATTGGAGACCGAGGCGGAGATCGGCGGCTATGGCTACGCAGTCTTTTCCTGTCATGGCGACACAGGCGCCTCCGTCTGGGCGGCTTGTTAGTTTGTGTCTGGAAGGAGTGGATGTACGGGCGTGGCATTATGCTGAGGCGAGGTGGGCTTACTGATGGAGAATGGAGAGGACTGTTTGCATTGTTAGCGATTGAGCTTTAGCGTCTTGTCTCTTTGCATTCAATGCTCACCATGGTGACGGAGGACGAGGTTGCTAGAGTGTGGTGCTGTACGATCTACTAGAGCGAGACGAAGTTGGCCTTGTCTTGAGACAGCCTGCGTCCAGTCAGAGGACCGGAAAGAAGGGACGTTGATAGAGGCTACAGGCTCAAAAGGTCTGATGCAGCTTCGTAAAGGAAAACAAGTGAGGACAAGAAGGCCGAAGATAGCGAAGGCTTCAGTGAATGGAGGTGTCGTGCATCAGCTGCATGGACACTGGAGCTCTGGCCGTTACTAAGCACAGACGCGTTTCGCGGTGTTGCCTGCCAGCTAGAGCGCCTGACGTCTTTCCTCTTCTAGCCCGCAACCCAGTCAACATTACATATCCTAGCTACGTTGCACCTGCAGACGTTTGAATTTTCTCTATGACGGCCTAGAAAGCACATGTCTTACCTACCAGGCTTGACATTAAAGCGAGGAGAAAGTCGCATTCTCATTGCAATCCTCTCAATCCGCTTTGCCCGCTTCGCCTGGTTCTGGTTCAAGGTTGCCAAGCGATACCTGGTATTGAGACAGTTGAAGCAAAGGATCGCACACACGAAAAGAGAGTTGGAGGCACTGCAGCGGACTAGGGAGGCGCGCGAAAGAGAGCGCGCGTAAGGTGGGGGCACAGCTGTCATGGCGTCCAATGTGGTCGTGCTCGACAACACTGCGCGGAAGTACACAATCAAGACAACACCCAATAAATCCTTGTCCGATGTCCTTCAGGAAGCCTGCGCGAAGAAGGGCGTAGACCCAAGTCAGTGGTCGCTCAAACATGGGCAGAAAACTTTGGATCTGTCCAACACCATCCGCTTCGCTGGCTTACCTGCAGGCGCGAAGCTGTCGCTCGTTCAGGCTTCTAGCTCTCCTGCAGTCGTACGGGTGGCTCTCGATACTCCTGGCGTGCCTCGCGCCATTCATCAGTTCCCAAGCAACACCACATTATGGCAGGTCTTAAGAAGGTTTGAGAGCGGGGTTGCTGGGGGCGATGCAACGCGGAACAAGAATCTCAACTACACACAGCGGGCAACACCCCTGACCTCTGGTGGAAGTGGCTCCGGCGCAGGACGTTTATGCTACGAGATGCCAGTCTTGAATGTCATGAGCCGGGAGCTGGCAAGCTTCGTTGATCTACAAAAGACCCTGGCACAAATCGGAGTCAACAGCGGAAGCGTTGCCATCAGACTGACGTTCCGTAATACACAACAACCTCTCGAGGAGGCTATGCAAGAGATCTCGCAATACTTCCAAGAGGTTGAAGAACCTTCTTCAAAGCCTACCAATACCGAGCCTGGAGCGCATGCTGGAGGCCCAGCAGATCTTCAGTCTGCACTGCCCAATGATGTAGAGAGTGCAAAAGCACCTCCTTCGTTGGACAGTCCAATGGCAGATGCACCTACAGCAGCTGACACGGCACTCCCTCCTGGCCGAGATGTCATCGCTTCGTCAGCAGTCGCCGAGCCCGCGCCCCCGATTCCCCAGCCTAGCAACACTGCTGGAGGGATTCAACTCGTAAATGTATTCAAAGCCCCAGCATCAGGAACACCACAAGCTGTGGCTGCAATGAAGTCTTTGAAAGAAGAGGAGTACGAGCCAACCGCGGCGCACGCTCTCGCCCATCAAGCGCGACTCGAGAAGGAAGGTCGAAACAAGAGACTAGCATCAGATAAGGAGTTGGCAGATCAAGAGCAAGCGCTGATCGATGCTCGTGCAGCAATCGCAAAAGTGACAGTCAAGATCGTCATGCCAGATCAAATGGCAATTGTCTTTGACTGCTTTCAGCAAACGACGCTCAAGGACCTCTACCAGAATTGTCGAGACATTCTTGCGAGCCCGCATCTCACATTTAAATTGCTTGCCATGAACAAGATTGGACGCCGCGAGGTTCTCCCTGAGAATTCGCAACGTCTTATTGGCGATCTAGGCTGGTTGCACAAGGAGAATGTCTTCATGGCCTGGGGCGAAGATGTTCCGACGAGTGTACGCTCCGCGCCTTCGCTAAGCGTCGAGCACCAGCAATCTGCGCGCGAGCTCAAAGTCAACTCGGTCCAATTCGACGCCGAAGGTGATGGTCAGATAGATGCTAAGCCCAAGGCGGCGCAGACGGATCAAAAGGGCAAGTCGAAGATGAGCGCCGAAGAGAAGGAGTCGAGACTCCTCAAGATGATGGGCGGCGGGAAGCTGTTTGGGAAGAAGTAGAACCTCTCCGAGACTGGACTGACTTGAGTGGTCTGTGTCTGGTATTGGCTATGAATCATGATTAAAATGACAGATGAGTGCATGGCGAGGGCGCATTACTTGCAAGCGGGTTGGAACCTACAATAGCGAACATGAACAAGAGACCTCAGATGTGTATGCCCGCTGTGCTTTTTGACCTGTGTTACTTTGGTTGATTCAAAGTCTTCGCATTGTTTTCGGGGTGCTTTAAATCTCTCTATCCCAGGTGCTCTGTACAATGATTAGACGCTGCTAGGTTGGACCAAAGGCAAAGTCACTGCACCGAGAACACAGAGTGTGAAAAGAACCAAGGGAAAGAAAAGACATCAAGAGAGATTTCATGACCCATGTCATTCGCTATGCCACGCCGGAACACAGCATCATCATAATTTTCCCTTTGCTTTCCATCATGACCTCCCCCCCGGTCTCCCACATGCCGCTTTTCATCTTTTTTTACGTTTCCGCCTCTCTCACTTTGTAGAGGAGGAGAGGACCGCGATGACATTGTCGAAAGGCGAAGAGTTTTGTGTGTCCAGTCGAGACCCGAGGACCGCAGCAATCACCACCAGCAACAAGATGTAGAAAGAAGAGGGGAAAACGTCTAGTGGCCTGCCCTCCTGCTCTCAGCGATGACGTTGGTCATCTCGTCCACCTTTCTCTTGCCGCGCTGGAAGGTACCGAGACGCTTCTTGGCGAGCTTACGGGCGCGCTTGTCCTTGCTGTTACGGAGAAGTTCGATGACGCGGCGTTCGTAGGGAGCGAGACTTTTTGTACCTTGTTAGCCTTTTGATTCTGGAGGTGAGGAGTGGGACGGAGAGGGGAAGAGCAGGACATGTATAGGTAAAGCAGGAGACGGAACGAGAGAGGTGGAGGGAGATGAAAAGGACAAAACATACCCAGCGACTTCGCGGATCAGGTCACGGACGAACGAGGTACGCTTTGAGATTCTTCCCTTGGAGCGGCCGATACGAGTAGGGGGAGTGATGGCGGTGGTCTTCTGTTAGTGCCGCATGGCTGGTTAGCAAAAGTGGTTCCTCATTTAGATATGAAAGAGATTGAGAAGGGCGTTGGGTATAGCCTAGACCTGTGACGTTTTGCGATGGACTATAAATGACTGGCTGAAGGGCGATGTGCTGAAGACTGCGAGATCTCTTCGATAAGATGTGAAGACCGTGTGAAGGCGGGATGTGGGATTGAGAGCGTACGCCGTCTTTAAGGTGCGTTGTTCCTCTCCGCAGTGGTTTCGAGTGCGGATTCGATTAGGCGGTATCGCGTGTGTGCTTGCCTGCGGCGTCGAAGCGTCGAATGGTCGGATGTGGCACGACATCATCAGTCTTCGTTTGTGCATCTCGCAAAAGGTCCAGTAATCGCGTATCGCTTGCAGCCATCGTGCGCAAGCCCTTCTTCAAAACGTCGCAGGTCTGGCATCCCCAGCCGACTTCCCCTCTCGAGCAAACGGTAAGACGTACGTGACCAGAGTTGATACCACGGACAATGCCGTTTCTTTGCTTGACTTCCTTGGCCATCTTGACTGTGTTGGTTGACAATTGAAGTGCGGAAGGAAATCCTCGTAGTCGCCGGGCTAATTCTTCGAAGTGAGATGGTGCTTGCCAAGACTGCGTCGGTCTTCTTCGACACCGACCCTCCAGCGGTCCGCCTTGCCGCAATGGACAATGTGATTGCCCCACCCACCCCTGTGCCGATCAATCATTCTATACTATGACGCCTGGTAGTCGGTTATCAGCATGAGGATTGAACAATTGATACTCTCACGACTCTCTCGCTGAATCGATGCTGCATACGGTTATAGCATGGGCCGACGAAAGACCTAAGCACCTCTGACAAGATGCGAGGCTCTTCTGGTCATGGCATGGAATTCGCAAAAGTCTCTCAAGTGTGTCTCGCAAGTGATTAATTCATTGGACTCTAATCCTCAAGTGGACCTCCCAAAAAGAACAATCCAGTCGCTCAGTCGATGCAAAGGAAATCCATTCAGCTGATCAGGGTCATGACGCTGAATCGTCTATCTAGGACACCCATAGCATCACCCAAAGTAGTCTCCGGACCATATCGAAGTACAGATAACCGTACATTCCTTTGATCCGCGCAAGACATTGTGGAGCGGAGCAGATGCACCTCCAATGCCGCGATTTGGAGGTCTGTTGATAGGTTTCGTGACCCGAAACAGTGTGAGAGAGAATTGAAGGATGCGATGCGTCTAGCTGATTGCTGGAGGGTTTTACATGATGATGGACGGAGCTGTAGACCATGTTAGCAGCTATTAAGAATACAATGGGAAGCGGAGACTCACCCTCAATGTTCGCCTTGATGCTCTTGTGGGGCAATACGCTGCCACCGTTGACGTAGATCTCGTCGCCGACCGTGACATCATCACCAAGGACGGTCACGTTTTCTAGACGGGCCCAACGACCGACAGTGCTGTTCCAGCCCACAATCGTGCTCTTGACCCAAGCATGCTCTTTTACTTTGCTGTTGGCTAGCAATACAGAGCGTTGCAGGCGGACACCATCCCCTATGGTGACACCAGGGCCAATGGTCACGTTGGGCCCAATCTTACAGTTCTTGCCAATTTTCGCGGTGGGGTCGATCAGGACATTGCCGCCGTGTACGTATGACTCGTGTGAAAGCGACTTGGAGTTCTTCTTCGTCAATGAGGAAAGGTACAAGCAGGTACCCGCTAGGAAGTCCTTTGGCTGACCAACATCCATCCAGAAGCCCTCAAGATCGAATGAGTGCAGTTGCTCTTCACGGACCATGGCAGGGAAAGTCTCTTGCTCGATAGAAGTGGGGCGAAGCTCTATTCTCTTGAGCACGGATGGGTTCAAAATGTAAATACCGGCGTTGATACGGTTGCCGACAAATTCGACGGGCTTCTCGACGAAGCGCTCAATCTTGCTTGCATGGCCGGGGTGGTGAACAACGACACCATAGTTCTTGGGCTCTTCGACCTTGGTGACGACAATAGTTCCCTCATCGCCATGCGACTTGTGAAACTCGGCGAGCTGCTTAAAGGGATATTCGCAGGTGACGTCGGCGTTTAGAACGAAGAAGGGCGAGTCGTCCTTGCCAAGGATCTTTTCTGCGAGCTTCAGAGGCCCAGCGGTACCGAGAGGCTCGGTTTCGACAGAGAACTCAATCTTGACATTGTACTGCTTCTCATACTGCTTGACGGTCAGCTCTGTCTTGCAAGTGTTGAAGGCGGACATTACCTCCTTGAGCGCGCCGACCATGATCTCTGGCCTGTAGTTGACGGCGAGGACAATGTCCTTGACACCAGCCTCGGCCAAAGCCTCGACTTGATGCTGTATCATAGGCTTGTTCGCGAACTCGACGAGGGGCTTGGGAAGGGTGAGGGTCTGTGCTCCTAATGTTAGCTGGAACAGCCATTGAAATCCAAAGATTTTAGCGTGGGCGTACAAGAGGGCGCAGGCGTGTGCCGAAGCCACCGACGAGAATGAGGGCTGTATGAGATCCATGTTAGCCATGCAAAAGTAGGCATCTGGGGAATGGCGGGCAAGACATACCCTTCATGGCTGTGGTGAGAAAGAATGCGGCGCTCTGGTGAGGAGGGGTTGTGACAGAGGAGTTGGGCAAACTCGAGGCAAAAAGTCTCGAGTGCGAACAGGGGACGGCGGATGGAACTACGTGGGTAATCTGGACCGCAGGGTCTCTAGAGAAGCGACAGAAAAGTACGACGACTCGAAGACTTTCTCAATGAGAAGCACAAGTGGACACCTTCGAGTACAAGCCCCTTGATAGGGCTTAGTGCGGGACCTCGATCTAAATTCCAACCCAGACCCTTCCTTTATTAGCGACGCGGAGAGGAGTCGCTCTACTTTTCCCCATGTTTCGGCATCACGTTCATCAAGCCCAGCCATTGCGAAACTCATGTCGGACGCCCACCTTGCTGCGTTGACACGGTGCAGACACAGCAACAACTGGCATCGAGAACAAGACATCTCCGCGCGGAGACAATGTCGCATACCACCTACTCGGCAGTCAATTTCCACCTTGGCCAAATCTTCACGTGTCATTGGTTGTCTCCACCACGATCTCCACCCGTGAACGTTGTCCTTCAGCCTCCGTCAGCTGCCACTCACGCCTTTCCGCGGGCGCAGCCTCCTGCGTTCAGGAACGGGCGTGTTATTGTCCGGCAAGTCAAGCAACTGCAGTGGCCGCGTTGCTGAGGCCGCACTCCCCGACTGTTTCTCATCATGTACTGTAGGCATCTCTGTGACGCTGTCAACCCACTTCTTAATACCTGTCAGTATCGATGGGGCATGCCGTTCGAGCCGTTCGTAGTTCTTCGAGATCAGGTATATGGCTGTCGCGAACCTCGATCTTCTCCCGTGCTTTGACTGCCCGAGACTTTGTCCAAACACTGCTCGCCTGTACACCTGCAGCGCCACATTCTGCAATAGAATCACATCTCCCACTTGAACTGCTTCGACTGCATCGCGAAGGTTGCCCTTGTTATCCCTGTGATTGCCCAGCCAGAGCGTGACTTGGAAACTCGGGAGAGTTTCATCTCCCACAACGAGCTCTATCATGTCAACTTGCTGCCCTGTTCGCCGGATGGTGACCGTACGGATGGGTGCTTTCGCCACCACTCCGACTAGGGTATTCATTGTGATAGTCTGAGGATTCAAGCTTGCGACTCTGCTGGGAGTTGGGATGTCTCTGAGCTTCGAGAGATCCACATTTTGCATCATCTGATAGAGCTGTTCATCTCTGTTTCCTTGTGCCCGCCTGTAGTTTGCCGGACTGTTCTGCGTGAGCGAGGTGAACTGTGTCTTGACCAGGTCCTCATGGAGAGTCAAGGACTCATCGTACAAGCTCTGCTGCTCGTCGAACTCCATCTCGTCGGAATAAAAGGAGTTCGACGTCGAAGGGAAGCTGGTAGGCGTTTTCGTCGATTTCTCCTTTTCTTTGGTGCGATGTCCGCGGACTGCGGACGGTAAATGCACATCGTTCTTTCCTGTCGCGGGTGTCTGGTTAAGAAAGTATCTTTGGGTCAGATCAGAGCGAAGGTGCTGCCGCCTCATGGGAACAAATCTCCATGCTGGATGGCTATTGCTGCCGGTGCTTTGCGGTGCGGAAGTTGCAGCATCTGGCCCTTGATGGGCGCCATCCACGAGTCTTGCAAATGCAGGTAGGAGGGTAGTGACGGTGAGATGCTCGTCGATCAAGCAGGCGCTGTACTCTGGCGCACCTAAGAGAAGCTTTATCCTGGCCATTGAGAATCTGAATTACTTCGGACTAATTCCGCCATTCTCCTCGAACTCAGGGAAGCGTCTGTACGTTTGCTCCTATAGGCGCGACTGAGGTGCTTCGATCGGGAGAAGCCAGCAAACAGATGCTCTTGGTGTTGAAGCGAGACCTTGTCATGAAGTATAGTATACTGTAGAATCCCAGGTGAGGCCTGCGCTGTTGCTCGGCCCGGGGTAGGTAGGCGGAGCTCCGGAATCTCAGGCAAAGACGGGAAATCCGGTGCCACTGAGCACGTCAGGTATCGCGTGTTTTGTGGAGAAAAGACCGTGCGACTGCTGATTGTGATGTTCTGGGGCTACCTTGCCATGCTTGGATACTGCCCGCTACGACGGGATGCCGGCGGTGTCTGTATCAAGCTAGTGCCAGTGCGACCCGACCTCCTCACCGGCGGATTTCGCTTCAGGGAAAGACGCAGCAGCAGCAGCAGCAGAGCTTGACGAGTTGACAAGTTGCCGAAAGGCTTGTGCTCCTCTTGAGATCGAACAACAGCACCTGCACTGACGGATCCATGGATGCATCCACGCATTGTAAGACAGAATGGCTGGGGACCTGCTGGTCGCCGAGACAGGTGGCTCAGGATCTCAAAGCGCGGTCAAGTACAGTCAAGCCCGGCCTGTGCGAGGATAAGGAGGATCGGGGTCTTCACCGGCTGAATGCACTGTTTGGGGAGTTCATGATACAAATAGCTCGTCAGCTTGAGCGCGGTTGTGGTCTCGTATGTCAGAGACTTGAAGTAAGTCATAGCATCCACCTGGATTGTACTCTCTGTGCGTCTTGAAGGTCTTAATCGGGTCATCCCTCTCCAACCACCGATACTTCAGTTCACAGAACAACAAAATGCAAGTGCCGACAGCTAAAAGAGTGTCATTCATAGTACTCCTATTGTTCACGACCATTCTCGCCGCTTCAACTGCAGCGCTTCCACGGGATCTCGACGCTCCCATCACTCTGAAAGAAGTTGAAGAAGCCAACGGTCTAGAGGTATGGAAGCGCGCGCAAGGTTCCAACCCGGAAACATGGAAGAGCATGATCATTTCCACCCCGACTCAGCTATGGAAACGCGTAATCATTTCCAATCCAAATGCCAAGCGCATTCTTAATATCGTCTTTAAGAATTTGACTGGGGTTATCATGTCAGGTGTGAAGTTCACCTGGAATGTAGCATATAAGCTTAGGGGCGACCCGCCAGATCAGTTCACCATAGAGGAGGTAAATTGTACAGGAAATGGGGGCACAAACAATTTCGTTGTCGAATCGTGGAAGGCTATAGAGGAATGGGCCAACGCCTTTGATGTCGAAGTTCTGGGGAAATTCATACACACGGACGGACAGGGCACGCTCACTTGGGTCTGGAACTGGACAGAAACATTCTACACGAGTGGTCTGCCTCCTGCGCTCGATGATATCAAGGAGAAAGGGAAGCTTTACTTCACATATGGGAACCATTCCCCTACTGTCATAAATCCCAAGTACTATACTATGGACTTCACGGCCCAGACACTACCTGTAAGACTACCTTTGGGGTACTCTCCGGAAGATGACGAGGACTAGGAGTAGGAGTACAGGGCTTGCTATGGCGTACATGACCTTGCGGTCTTCTCACTGAAAATTGCAAGTTGCGTGGCTATGGCAAATCATGCTCAGAGCCATATAGTGATGTACAAAAATAATGTTGTCTGCATATGACGCATTATATTTCAATAGAGGGCTGATTGTAAGAGCCAGGGGTATCAGGTTTGAACTACAGATGCATGCACGCGACACGCAGTCGTGTCTGTCGAATCAGTGCTTGTACGCTCGCTAGAAATATCCATCAATGCTACTCCAATGATCTGCCGCACCTGTCACTTCTATCACGACGTTTATGGTCGTTGCAGCAATCCAGATACCAATCAAGAGAAATCCTATCTTTCTATCCATCCTCCACTTGTTAAGCGGTACTAGAACAAGCAGAGACAAGAGTGTGACCAAGAGACCAATCGCACTTATCAACAGCGTCCACGATACGTCGATCTGGAAAGGTTTGAGGCGTGGTGCCTTGGAAGGGTGTTTATGGTGATACTTGCTCTCCTTCTTCAGGATCATCCATATACCGCTGAGACCAATGCCTAAGAGGATGTTCAACATGGGTCCTCCAAAGCAAGCACTCAGGGCCATGACGGGATAACCTAGCCGCGCCACTGTTATGTCAGCAACAAGGTCGCCCAGGCTATTGCCGACAGCAAAAATTGTAAGCCCCAGTATAGCGTCACTGATGTCGAAGATCACGCCGATGGCCTTTAGCACACTGACGACCTCGTCGGCGATGGTGGATATCCAAGCAACGCTGACACTAAATCCAACAAAGCACAGAAGAAAGTGCCACCGAGGCGGGTGAGCGGCGTCGGTTGTGAACAGAAATAACAGCATGACAATGGTTGACCCAAGCAAAGACCAAAGGCTGGCTTGTAGCAGAGTCCACAACGACACCTCCTCGAGCTTGGCCCAAACGACAAGGAGGAGAAATTGCGGCGAGCTATAGCACTGTACAAGAACAAGCCACCTGTTCCATTCCTTGACACTTCCGTCCTTCTGAGAGAGGGGGTTAGCTGAAACAGGAGCAAGTTCCTCAATCAAGTGCTCCGAATCAGGCCAAGGCTGGGAGTGCGCGTGACGTTGCTCAATTGACACAGCCTCGGAAGCAATATTGTATTGATGATGCGGCTCAGAAGCGCCGTGAGAGGAGAAGCCCTTGCCACGATCTACGCCAGATGCAGTCGCTAGGGGTTGAGGATCGTGCTCTTCTACTTCTAAATCGGGGTCAACAACAGGTAACGTGACCGTTAAAAGAAAGAAGCTTGGTGTTGCTGCAAGGCCGAGGAGCTTCTCCCAGATGCGTTTCTGCTTCCAATCTACCAACGTGGGAAACAATGTGCTGAAAAGAACTTCCGGAGGAGGCAATATCTTGTAGGGCCAGTGCTTAACCGGCTTTGGCCCATCATTGTGCGTGATGATTGGTACAAGAGGCTCAAGCTCGTCAGCTGACTCCGGAAGTCTTATACTTGGTGGTCGTGGAGAGAAATGTCTTGCTGGGCTCCCATCTTTTGCAACGGGAGATTTCGGTGATCGCATCAGCGCATCATACTTTGATGGCGGAGGAGTGATTCTTAGTCGGGGTTTCAACAATGGCGATGCGATAGGGGACATTGCTGGAGGACTGGCAGTCATTGGGGTTGCAGCTGTGTCCGACAGAACACGACGGTGGCCGATGACCACTTCCGGTGGTGCCAACAATCCATCTGATGTCGTGGTCGTTGACGCTCTAGATCGCCTGGCGATAGGACTCGGATCACGGCTCTGAGCTGCTTCGCTAGCAGGCGGCGACAAAGAAGGTGATCTGGATCCGAGTGCCTCAGCACATAGTCTGGCGTGGTCTCTGGAGGGCGTCTGAGACCCAAAGTCTGCAACGACCACTGGTGTGCCGACATCGAGCTCCAGGTGGGGTATGTCATCAGCAGTCATAGCTCTTTGCCGACCAAGATCTGGGCCGGGTGGCTGTAGACCTCCCTCATTCATGGCTCCAGGAGGAGCGGTCCATGGCTCGCGGATCTGAGGAGGTGAATCAGGACCTGGAATTGCAATATGGCCTTGAGTCTCCTGCTGCTGCGCAGCTGTAAAGGTTGGGTCATCCGAGTATCGTCTCAAATGAATAGGCATCGTTTGAATGTTTCTTGACTTCTTCAGAGATGATAAGACAGACTGAAACTCGAGGGCTCCAACGAGACTTGGTCTGATTGGCGTAATGACTGTGCTACTTCGCTGCCTCCCTCGAGGTGGCCGTGCGACGCGCATGTTTTGGCTCAGTTCTCCCATCCATTGCTCACGGACTTGCTCTTCGTCGAGATCGTCAAACGTCTCGGATGCTTCATAATCAGCTTGTTCTAGATCGCGAAAGTCATCATCTGTGACAATTCTTGGGAAGGACGACTGGCGACTGCCCATGGTGAGATCTTCGTTCGGGTCATCGTGATAGTCCTCTTGGCTATCGAGCTCGCCGTGAGACTCGACGTAGTCGCCGCGCATGGCTGCCAGCGCATCACGCCGTTGCTTTCGGCGAGCAAGAATCCAATGCCACCCGACTACAACGGTGACATAGAAAAAATAGAACCCGACCATGACGATGCTTTCCCAGAGTTCAAGACTTCCGTTGGCAAGGAAGTACATGCTAAAGCTGACTGCGAGGATGAAAAAGCAAACATCGCGGACAAAGCTGCGGCGAGCAACCTTAAAGGGGCGAACGAAGGCCATAGATGCTGAGACAACAGCGGTGATGAACGACGCGGCGCCTATCAGCTCTCCTATTGCGAGGCTGCCGCTATTGGTGTTCATGGCGGCGAAAGTGGAAAAGACGTCCGGGCTGCCGTTTCCAAATGCTAGAAATGTGACGCCAGCCATACTCTCACTCATTCCCAAAATGGCGGAAAGCGTGCTGAGGTTGATACAGAAGAAGTCACTTGATGCGACTCCAATGGTGGTGAACAGCCATGCAGCCCAACTGACGATGATGGCGAACCCCACTGGCTTGAGGTGTGGGAGATGACAGTAATATAGCTGCAAATAAGGAAAGAGGCCCGAGTCTTCCTCCTCGCAGTTAGAGAGCACGAATGCGCATTGGTCTTTGGGCTTGGCCTCGTGGACGAGGCGACATTCAATATCCTCCTCTTGTTCTTTGCCATGCTTGAACACGCCCGGTTCCTGCCCGCCAGTACGTCTGAGTAAGAGGCTCCCTTGCTGGGAGTCTTCCAGGCGAACAGCGCTTCTCAGAGACGCGAATAAAGCGATTGCGCATAGAATGAGTATAGTGAGCACAAAGGGTCGCGCGGGGTGAGCGCTTCTTGATCTTCGAGGCATGTTGTAAGCTCGAGGGAGCTATTGTGTGAAAAAGCCAGCAGGCAGGGCAGCGGAACTCAGCATGCTTGCATCGTCTCAAGCATTTGACCAGAGTATGCTCACGCGACACTGGATCAGGTGCGGAGGCTAGCGGAGGATTGCTCGGGCTGGCGGAAGGCGCGGTGTAGTAGGCTGAGAGGAGGTCCAGGGCATATAGACGGGCGCGGCAAGATGCGGTCTTGTAGGAAACGAGAGACAGAGGTGGGTTGCCTGGCAGTGCGCAGGCTAAGCACAGGTGCCAAGGCAGACGAGAACGGACCTGGCAGTGCAATAATCATGGAAGGGAGATGCCATCGTTCGGCGGGTGGGATGGGCCGAGTGTGCAGGTGGTTGGGTGACGTTGATCAAGGTCAGCGGTCAGCCACAGCCAGCTGCCCTGTGGCGTCACCATTGGGGTTCAAGATGATGACCGTTGGCCAGGCGAGCAGGACATCCATGCTCTCCTCCCACTCCTCCTCTCGCTTTCTCCTCTTTGTAGTCTACATGGCTTTTGTCTAGGAGCTCCTACGATTCCATCGACAAGGTTCGGCAGCTGCCTGGGGTGATTCTTGACAAAGCCGGACACGACTTGCTCTGACGGAGACGTGAGACGACGTGAAACGGTGCATCTTCGCTCCCGGGCAGACCCTCCTTCAAGAAACGCAAAGAATCAGAATCAGCTCCGAAATCCATTTGAGCATTGCACCGGGTTTCCTGCTAGCGACGCCGTACCAGGCTTGCGAGAGCAGCAAGCCACCATCGGGATGGTGCACCATCAACTCCGAGCAGCCCCTCGATGGCGTATGTAGGGGGTAGCACGAGTAGGTAAGGTAGGTGGGTAGGTAGGTAGATACTGGTGTCAAGGTAGGCCAGGAACGCCTCCATGTGATCCCTCGCTCCATCCGCTGCATGTGAAAAACTTTCTGCTGCGCGTTTTGACCCATTTGCATACCTGTATTGCTGATAGCGACATTCGCGGTGTTCCCTACCTACTACCTACATACGCTATACTCTCGCCGTTATGCCCCTCACGGTTCTCAGCGACTCCGACGTTCAAGAGGTCATCGATACCCTCAACCGCGACGACGTCCGCAGGCTCCACGTCGCACTCCGCGATGCCCTTCACAATTACTCCACCGCACTCGAGCCTTCGGAGAGTGGCTGCTGCGCGGACAACCAACCATCGCGCATAGCTATCAAAGGTAATAGTGGCGCAACCACTCTGTTCATGCCTGCCACCGCCGACAATGCCATGGGATGCAAGATAGTCACCCTGTCAGAGTCCAACAAGGGTCCGAATGACCCATCTGCGACAACCTACTTTCCCGCTCTGAGCGACTCATCCTCCTCTGGCACTCCCAGGACGTCAATCTCAACTGGCCGCGAAGGCTCTATAATTTCTACAGACTCAAGCTCATCAGCATCAACTAAGCAGAGCGGCTACACTGTACCCGTCTACGATGCTACGACTCCTCTGCCCCCGGAACCCTCGACCAAGACTGCCCCTCGAGGCTCCCTGACACTGCTGGACGGCGAAGGTCAGCCGCGCGCCATCGTCAGCGCGCTCACTCTGACAGCCTTTCGCACTGCGCTGGCCTCGACTCTTCTCTTCAATCTACGACAATCTGTCCACACCCTTACCGTCTTTGGTGCAGGCCACCAGGCTTATTGGCACATATACCTCGCGCTTCTCATCCGAGGCGACGAGATCCACCACCTCAACGTCATCAACAGAGACTTTCCACATGCCCAGCGCCTCTACATACAGCTCGCCCAGAACAACAATGTCGCCATCACCGACGCATTCTTGAGCGGCAAGCTCCGCTCCTCCATCCTCACGCCAGAGTTTGGCGAGTACTCACGCCTGCTCAAGGACTATGTCCGAAGTTCCGATGTCATCTTCTGCTGCACGCCGTCCACGACTCCGCTGTTTCCCGCCGGCCATCTCACCAACACCGAGGGCCGCCGGAAAG
The DNA here is from genome assembly GCA_023512835.1 of Taxillus chinensis. Taxonomy (NCBI): domain Eukaryota; kingdom Viridiplantae; phylum Streptophyta; class Magnoliopsida; order Santalales; family Loranthaceae; genus Taxillus; species Taxillus chinensis. The sequence continues at coordinate 20,046 of JAKCVP010000400.1, read as the reverse complement.
CACGGTACATCGCCGCAATTGGCTCATACAAGCCGCACATGCAAGAGCTTCACGAAGATATTCTCCGACAAGCCGTTGCCGGACCCAACGCAGATAAGCACCATGGCTTCCTGCACTTCAGCCACAAGCACGCGTCAGAAGGCGGCGCAGTAGTCGTCGACAGCATCGAAGGCGCGATGCGTGAAGCAGGCGAGATTATCAAATCAGGCATCGGCGGCCGCGGGCTCGTCGAACTAGGCGAGCTCGTCATGCTCAAGCGCAGTCACTGGGCGCAAAAGGCCGAAGCAGAGGAGAAGGAGCGCCAGAAGCACGTGCGGGACGGCAAGGAGCATCATCATGGCGGCGGGCACGGCATCGCGCATCTCTTCCATGCTGGCAAGGGCGAACACAAGGCAGAGCATGAGAGCGGCCATGCACGCTCAAAGAGTCAGAGTAGAAAGGACAAGGAGAGCCAGGCGCAGCATGATGGCGGGATGCGTGATTGGCTTGAGCGAGGCAATGTCGTGTATAAGAGCGTTGGCATTGGTCTGATGGATGTGGTGGTTGGTATGGAGATTGTGCGTATAGCAGAGGAGAAGGGGCTGGGCACTACGATTGCGAATTTCCACTAGTATTGGGAGTGGAAGCCTGGCACTCTGCTCCAAGATTTCAACCTTGCGATGGAAATGATCCATTCCTGAGGGTCTATCTTCATAACACTAATGTACAGCCGTTACTACCTTGTCTTCAGGTGCTCTCCAAGAGCTGACAAGAGGCCGCCATGAGCGCGGACCGATCAAGTGTCCAGCAAGGGATTGTGCTACGAAGGTCCGTACGCGAGAGTTCAGAGTACGATGCAAGATGCTCGATCCGAGCAGGAACATGCCAGACGATAGAGTATGGTAGACAGATGCGTCTTGCATTCCTTCAATGTCGGCTGCAATGTCTCGTCACGCGTGTCCTGCGCGCCACGCGTCGATGGTCGGGGTAAGGCAGACTGGACATGTGCAAAGCTTAGTAGAGACCGTCTCATGCATGATTCTACCTACTGTAAATTCTGTTGCCTTACTCCTTGGTCGCTTGAGGTCGTTTCGCTTCAACTGACTTTGACTTGCATCTGCTTGTTTCAGTGTAAATTGGATCGCGTCGTTTTCGCTTCGTCGCAGTTGCGAGCATGCCTTCTCGTGTGCTGATGCAAAGATGAGATTGGCCAGTTGCTCCTCTTGAACGAAGAGCCCGCCGACGTCGAGCATCTGTAGAATATGCAGTACATGTGCATGTCAGGCAGACTGCATATCCAGCCCGCCCAAGTGTCTACCACATCTAGCCAGGTAAAAGTCACGAGGTCGACGCCAGGTTCGTGCAATTTCAGAAAAGGCATACAAGACACACATAAAAGATAAGGCAGCAGCTTGCTCAAGTCAAAGTCACGCATCATGTACTGGCCCTCATGGACTTGCGTGCTCTATGGTACATCCTGCACTACATGTGTTTCATCAATGTATATCTACATAGGTACCTACCTTGGCTTGATTAGACATGTACGGAACCCAGTTACAGCTGGCACTGACACTGACACTGACATTGACATTGGCTGCTTACCAACGGGCATCAACATCAGTTCAAACCCAATCCCTCGACACGTATGATTTCGAGATTCCATTCTACTAGGAGCATTCACAAGCTACAAGCTCGCCAGCGGGAGATTCAGCACGAGCGACCTCGTACCTTGCACAGACGTTAGAATCAGAAACCGACTCAGAACAGACAGTCATGACATGCTACAGCTCGTGCTCTTCTGCACTGAACTGCAGAGCATCGCATGGCATCACAGCTCATCTAGTCCCATCTAGCCGCCATCCCTTACAAGCACGCACTGAATGTACCCGATGTACAAGCAGGGCGTAGCGCAGCACAAACCGATCAATGCCTGCGCGTGGCTCGGCTGCGGTCGTGTCTCTAAGCCCGTGTATGCGTAGATAGGTTAGTAGCTAAGCCCGTACACATACCCAAGTCCGAGTCCTGCCTTGTGCAACGAAATGTATGCAGCAATTCAGCCAGGTAAGGTACGCAGTGAAATGGACTCGAAGCAAGTAGAGCAAGGTAAGCAGTGTGCGACACATAAGATCCTGTGTAGTAGTGAAAACGGCAACATCAAAGGAAGCGTGCAGAAGCAGAACCGCAAACGTACAAAGACCAGAAATGCAGAAAATCATGAGCGTGAGATGGGTAGTACACTTTGTACCCATGCCTCGCTTCATCTCACCTTGGCTTGTCTGACGCAGCGTCCAGCCCAGGACCAGACGTACAGCGCATGGCAGACCGAAGCATTGTCCAGCACAGGATCGCAGCGGGGCGGGGGGAAAGGAGCAGAGCATAGGTTGCGGCATGTGTGATACTTGTCAGATTCAGACTCAGATACTGGACCGTGTAGAACACTCTAACAGGACAAGTTTGATAAGAATCCGATCAGATGGATGGTATCTACTGGTCTGCAGTAGCCGATAGAGAGATGGAGATCCGGGTCGGGACGTGAAATTCTTACGACCACGGAAAGGGAGCGTAAGGCAGACTTGGGGAAGAAATTCTCAGAGAAGGTTCAAGCAAGACGTTGCAGCGAATAAGAAGGAGAAGGGGGAAGGAGAAGGGCAAAGGGAAAGGACAGAGAATGGTAAGGTAGCAGACACATGCACATCCGCCGGAAGCGCCGAAGTATAGCGCGCATCGAACGCACCTGTAACAGCACGTGTAGAGCATGCAGCACAACGAAAACCTCACAAGCCCATGCCAAAAGGACAGGAAAGGACAGAGAAAGGGAAGATCGGGGCCCCCACCCTGGATCACCCACCTGCATGTCCACCCAGTGAGGTGAGGTCCAGGGCCATCGACTCGTTCCCGCCCGGCATCCCCTACTTGGAGGTACTGTACAAAATCGCGACCGACCACCCAACCACGCCATGACGATACAATCGAACGGTACATTGTGCTGAGTGCCCAGGGAACACGCACTAGAGGCATCGTGGAACCAGCCAACAGTAGACGACATGACCTGTCCGTCAAATCTGACAAGCATAATCTCGTTCTGCTCGCAGACTACGTTACACCATACAGTAACCCGTCGAGCTGTCGAGCTGTCCTTGCCGTGCCGTTGGCGTGCAACGCACGGGACAGTCTCTCTTTCACCCAGAGGAAGATTGGACGCGTCTGGGACCAGGGTGCATACATGCCATGCTCGGACACGAGATCAGGCAGGAAACAGCCAGGCAAAATAAGCGAGTCCCGCGGCAGCAAGAATCAGACGAGCCCAACGGGAAACAAATTAGACGAGACGAAGACAGGAAAAGAATTGAAGTGCAGGACCATGTGGCACGGATGGTTTCGTGCATGTGCGCGTGACGCAACGAATGTTGCGAATAGCTGCGATAAGCTGCCTTTTCTTGGCCCGTTCGCTCGTGTACGAGCGCTACGCACCCACAGGGACAGTAGGGTTCGATGATGCGGCAGATGTGCTGCAATCGATGTGGAGTTGTTCGTATTGGCGGGAGTCTGGTCGCGAAGGAACGGAATACGAATGGAGCGTTGGGGGCTGAATGGGCGTCACTTCAGCTCATCGCCCGTGTCTCGGTGAAGCGTAGCATGTCTAGCAACAATTGTCACTTGGGTGCGACTGCGATCGGGAGAAGGGGTTTGACATGGATTTAATTCATTTTTGGGGACAAGCGTGACTATCGCTGGAGTTGATTCATCAATATCCCTCCACAATGTCGCCTGTAGTAATGTCCTCGATAGCATCATCCTTCAATTGCGGGCATTGCAACTTTGCACCCCGTGCTTATCATTAGATACCCTTCCCGATGCAGGTGTTGATTTGCCAATAGCTGGCAGCTAGTGCGAAGAGTTCAGAACTCCTCGCCATGAGTGAAAAATAAGTAACGCCGGTAGTATGCAAATGCGGGCATAACGATCGTGATAGTTTGTTCATCGCTGGATGAATAGGATAGACAGTTTCCCAACCCCAGAGCGCCGGTCGTAAGTGTCACAACGACAGCAGCGGCGTAGAGGGTTGAGCCTGCAACGTAGCCGACGCAACTGCCGTTGTGGTGCTTCGTAATGATTTCAATGACTTTTCAAAGAGCCTAGCACATGGCTGGCTGACCTGTGGCGCTAGGTTGGTGTGTCCCCACGCGACCGTACATGACAGTCGGGAGGAAGCGGGTGAAGATGTTGCCAGTAGTCTTCATCTTCTTAGAGGGCGTGTGGTAGTCGCTCTCACTTCCCAACTCATAGGGCAGAGTGGAGGCGTTGTGGTGCAGCGCGGCTGCCTGGGGAGCTTGGATGTGGATAACAGATGGCTGGTCGTAGGACGCGATCTGGACCTGCTCCACACCCTGCATGCGCTCTGGAGAAGGAGAAGGCGAGCACGAGGACAGCGAAGGTTCGTAAGACGCTGCTGAGGAACTCCGGGTGGGAGGCGAGAGAGAAGGGGTCCGAAGCGGCAGACGAGACGAGGAGGCCGCCGGCTGAAAGCGACGGGTAACGTGAGCACGGGACGGGATCTGAGAAGTCGAATTCTCCTGAACTGGCGAGTCGTAGATGTTGCCTTGAGAGCGAGAACGAGACACTGATTTTGACGCAGTCTGCGATGCACCGTGGCTAAGCTGGTCTTGGAGGTAAGCGCGACGCTCGCGGACCATGCGTGCCTGACGCTCCTTTTGGTCCAGCTGTGCCTGTAGGTGTGATCGGATGGGGCCAAGGAAGAAGTCGAGATTCTCGTATAGATCCTCCTCGGTGACGCGCAAGTCAAAGTCTAGTAGAGCCAATAGCTGTCGCTCCATCAGGTTGACCTCAGTGTTGGAAAAGCGGAAGTGGGGGTAACCCTCGACGAAGGTGTAACGCGCCCAATGCTTGTTCTTGGGGGAGGAGTCGTTCAAGTTCTTCGCAGCAAGGATCAGTGCGGCCAGGAAGATGCGGTGCGCAGAGCATTTCATCCCCTTGGCTGCAGGGGGCAAGCGAGACTTGAGACGAGCCAGATAGACCAATGTAGTCATGAGAGTCGGGACCTGGACGTGCGACTGGCGCACAAGAGCGACAATGAACTCATCCAAAGTCGGCAACAGCGGGTCGTAGGCGGCGGGGTGACTGCCAGAGGGAGGGGTGTCGGGAGGAGTTGGTGGGAGATCCTTGTCCTGGTTTGAGGGAGCATCCGAGCAACGAAGGACCTGGGAGGCCTCTTTGGCGAGGTACTGAACCATGTCCATGCTCACAGGCATGCGGATGAAGTGATCCAGCGCATCCTTATTGGTGACAGCCATGCTGGAGGTAGGGGTAGGTGGTGGGTGGTGGGAGTGTGAAGGAGGAAGAGGTAGAGAGAAATGGCGAGGAGGGGTTGCAACCACAACAAGGTGGAAGAAACGTCAAGTGAGTCGGTAGTGAGAGTTGTTAAACAATGAGAGGTGAGTCGGTTCCCCGGTCTCCGTAAGAAAACGGCGGGGCGTAGCGAATAAGACCGAAAGACGGGCGTGGGAGGTGGGAGGAGCTCGTGATTATGACAGACCCGTGCCGTCCAGCGGAAACGGTGTGTTTGAATGGTGGATTTGCAGGTGGGTCTGAGGACGGGGTCGCGAGATCCGAAGAAGGAATGGGGTTTGTGGTTGTTGGCTTTCTGAAGGTGAGAGGGATTGTGAGTGTCGCAGTACCAGACGTTGACAGCAGCAGGTGATCAGGAAGTATATGAATGAGAGCGTTGAAAAGGATGTGGCGTCGTCCAGCGGGCGGAGGAAAAGAAAGTAAGGGGGGCGTGGAGGAGGTTGGAAGGACGAATTCCGAAAGGGTTGTAGGACCTTTTTGAAGGGAGGTCGCAAGGAGGCAGCAGGGAGGAGCAGCAGATGGAATGCCGGCGATGATTGGCGGGCTTCAGTGCCTGACTGGTCAGTGTTTCAGCTTGGTTCCTGGACGACGAGCGTGGGCGGCAAGCGTACTATGAAGTAAAATAGACGGCGCCTCTCCAACGACTGGCTCCCGTATTGCGTGCACTGGAGGGCTGTCGCGTTTCATTCGTATATCATCTGGCAGGCTTCAGGGCCAGGCAGTTCGTACTCTGGCGCTGCCTCCCGCCGCCCGCTCTTGCCCTCGCGCGGCGGACAACAGTGCAGGTGCGCGAATCTCCCCTACCTGCCTGCCTGCCTACCACCTCACCCCACCACCCACGCGCCTTCCCTCGTAAAATTTGTAAATCCACGCAGCAGCCCGAGAAACTGCAAATATTCCCCATCCACTACACCTCCAATCTAGCAAGCGCGCAAGCGATGCCTCCACGGCCAACCCCTCCCCTGCTGCATCACCGAGCCAGGGCTGTGTGGTCCGCTGTCTTCCGAACCTGCGCTAACATCGTCAGGCAACGCAGGAGAAGGGACTCGCTCCAACATGCTCGCACCAGCGCTAATTCTCTCGCCCAGAGGAGAGCCCGCCTCGACCAAGGCACTTCCCATTTCGCTACACGTCATGTCCCTTTGTAAGATGCGAAATTGACTCTGAGCCCACCGTTACGAGGCTGCTCCAACACGCTGCGTTCGTCAACTTCGAGAATCTCTGTTGGATCTGCACATCTGGCTTGGGCCCGTGGCTCCAGCCAATCGCGCCGGCGATCACCCAGCTAGTGAAACATCCCCGTATCCCGTTACTACAACCCTGTGTCCTCTGGCCATGTATTGCCTGTGCGCCGTCTGCTACCTACGATCGCTGCTGGCCGTTGCACCACATCACTGCGAACAGACCCTTCATTCCCTACAAGCCTCAAACGGCTCCATCTAATTTTACATAAGCGCCCAGCACTGCATGCAGCGCACGAGGCCCTACTGCTTGTAATCAGCTGCCCTAAATCTCTGCGAGGACAAGACGCGCGGCTAAATCGACCGTGCCACTAGGAACAAAGTCTTTTGCAGCCAACACCGTGCACCCTCATATCCGTTCCTGAATCTCACGCCAAGTGTAGGCATCATCCTGTCCAAAACCCCACTCAATGCAGCGATGATTTCGGACCAGACATGTCTTTCTGCAAGCCATCACTCAACACATTTCCGCATGCGGCCATGCCACCGCAAGTCGTCCATGAACCACTCCCGCTCACTTGACATGCCCAATTACCCGCACCGCTTCTAGCGACGCTCGTGCGAGCTGTGCATCGTCTAATCATCCCATCCATCATTTCATTACTCATTTGCAATTTCGCCCCGGCATACCACTGGATGCGGACGCACGTCAAAGCTTGAACCTTGGGTCACAGGTGCCTTCTCCTACCCTCAATTTCAACCTCGATTTATCGAGATCGCCCTACATTTTTTCCATAGACCGCTACCAAACAGCGAGCATCGCCCTCTTCAGCATGCATCTAACTTCGTTGAATTACGTTAACAGTGTGATGCTGGGTGGCGCTCGTTTCAACGCTTGTCCGGCGACGTTTGCGGTCAGGCACCATTTGCGACGCCCGCCACAAGACATGATCTACGAAGATTCCTGTTCCCTCTGACCGACAGGTGCGTGGATAGGGCCAGGATAGTTGATGCATGTCTCTAGCAGGCATGCCAGCCATGCCATCTCCAGGATATCCTACATTCCTTCAGCCCTTTCGGTCTTGGATGTGTCGCGCTTATCTAATAGGCTCGAGGCACACGTGCCGATGCGGCTGACTATCCAGCATCCTCGCCGAAGTGAATTTGTGCTTCGCTCTCCATGGGCTGGAGACCCTGAGGCCCTGAGCGGCGCATCGGCGCATTACACTACTTGTGCAGGAGACTTTCCACGCCGCATCGGAGCCCAGCAGCGGCTGGTCGGAGCATTCTGCCAACAGCTGACCTGCCGCATGTCTCTGATCCTGCCCATCGGTGATCCCTGGTAGTCAATCCCTACTGCCCACCTCCCGAGGTATGCAAACGCGAAACATTCACATCTTTTGACTGTCCCTTGGCCTCTGTTTTGCTCAGCTGCACAGGGGAAAATGGTAACCTTGAAAAGATCCCCGACTCGGTCGATTGTGTTTTGCACGGCCATGCATCTGCCGGTGTCGAGACAAAGCGATGCGATAGATGTTACTACTACATGTATTGCACAACGTTGTCCATCGTGGGAGGTCAACGGTAGACAGTTCCGAGTAACTGCTGTCCGTTGCCGTCGTCATGGATACCCTGCTCTCCGCACCACGCGAGCGACAACAGCCCTGCATGTGTCGTGTGCCCTGTCGACCAGGATCAAGTGTCGCATGGTGCGCAGTAGTGACATGATGTGCTCGACTGGCCTGCCTGCACTCTTCGATTCACTGACATGACGCAGCGGACCGAGCCGCTACGAGTAATCTTTTGGAATATCGACTGCAGGGTTCAGGGTGCTGGCTCCTGAGATAAGTCGGCTTTACGAAATCATCAGCACAACTAAGGTCTACAGCTAGCGAAGTAGTATGAACGTCCTGCCGCTCGTTGACACTTAGAAGAGGCCATGATGCATGGACGTAGACACCTACTGATTGCTCCCGTCGCTGTCTTTCAGGGAAGTCACTGGGCATCGTTTCACGCTTGGGTCCAGTCCCTCGGCGCCTAGTCGGCCGCAACAGTCATTCGATGCCGCTGATGGACTAGCCTTTTCGCAATGACTCCGGCGTCCTGGGTTTCTCAGTCTAAGGCAGCCGATGCATCAGCATGATGTGAGGCTCTCTGATACAACAAATATGACGCAAGGCACTTGATTAGATACCCCGAGTAGATTCCGCGGCATCATATAACATTGCAAGGCTCGTGCTCAAGGTGAGCTCTCGCGCGTACAAGCAAGGTCCAGACTCCACAAGCGAGAGTCTTTTCGAACAGATGGGGCTAGACACGCATATAGCTTGGTCTACCTTACGAAGATCTGTGAGATGCTCAGCGAGCACCAATCGATCTCAAACGTCGATATCTCAGCACGAAAGACAAGACTACTGTGCGGCTGAGATGCGATAACATCGTTGTCGGTTGAAGCCTTTCACGAGACAATGAGTCTAGACTCCACTTGATTTCAGAGATCGCTCTCGAAGGCCCCGCCCAAGGAGTCAAGGATGGTTTGTGTGGAGTCTCCACCTCGCGTGTGGGGTAATGAAACTCATCTACTTGGTATGTCGCCCGTACTTGGAGCTTGGTGTCATTCAGGACACGCGATTGTCATGGCGATAGTCTGTGAAAGAGACTGGCTATTGCTTGGGTCAGAGAGTGCTGTAGCAAATCTGTGAGCAATGCCAGAAACGGGCTGCGACCAATGCAGGCGGGAAATAGCAGTGTAAGATGAGGTGAAGTCCAGCCATGCGGCTCTTTCTCATCAGTCAGCAGAGCTGTCCCGCACCTGCTGCAGTCTTGGCCGCCTGAAGATCCTCCACGCGTGTGGACTTTTTGGTTCGAGTCGACATCCTCATACTACGACATTCCAGGCTTGGATCTTGCACACACCTGCAACCATGGTATGTCAGATATACAGATCTTTCGTTGCACTCGCTAATGAAGCCCTCAGTCCTACCAAAACCCCACCCAGATTTTCGCAGACGATGTGACGGAAGAGAAGGGAGAGAATGCCCGTCTCTCAGCTTTCGTGGGTGCCATTGCTGTAGGCGATCTGGTGAAGAGCACACTCGGTCCCAAGGGCATGGACAAGATCCTACAGTCAGCGTACGTATATGGGCTCGAAGGAAGCTGCGGCTATGCTGCACTGCGCAGCTCCCTGATCTTCCCCCCGCCTGCGTAAGAGATAATACTAATATTGCGAGTGGAACAGATCAACCGGTGAAATCATGGTCACAAACGATGGCGCAACCATCCTGAAGTCAATTGCACTCGACAATGCTGCCGCAAAAGTCCTTGTAAACATCTCCAAGGTCCAAGACGACGAGGTAGGAGACGGCACCACCTCTGTCACCGTGCTTGCTGCCGAATTGCTTCGCGAGGCAGAGACTCTCGTCAACCGCCGCATCCACCCACAGACCATCATCGAAGGTTACCGCATTGCCTCCGATGCTGCACTTGCCGCCCTGTCGAAAACAGCAATCGATCACTCGAACGACCCTAGCGCATTCCGAAAAGATCTTCTCGCCATTGCAAGAACCACACTAAGCTCAAAAGTGCTGAGTCAAGATCGGGAGTGGTTCGCTGAACTAGCAGTCGACGCCGTACTGCGCATGAAGGGTAGCACAGATCTTACACACATTCAAATCATTAAAAAGGCAGGCAACAAGCTCCGCGACTCATACTTGGACTCTGGCTTCATCCTCGACAAGCGCATCGGCGTGAACCAACCCAAGCGTATCGAGAATGCCAAAATCATGGTCGCAAACACAGGCATGGACACGGACAAGATCAAAATCTTTGGCGCGCGCGTCAAGGTCGACAGCACAGGCAAGCTCGCAGAACTGGAAAAGGCAGAGCGCGAGAAGATGAAGCAAAAAGTTGAAAAGATCAAAGCACACGGCATCAATTGCTTTGTGAACCGCCAATTAATCTACAACTGGCCGGAGCAACTCTTCAGCGATGCGGGTATCTGCAGTATCGAGCACGCAGACTTTGACGGAGTAGAGCGACTAGCGCTCGTCACGGGCGCAGAAATCACCTCTACCTTTGATCACCCAGAGACGGTCAAGCTAGGCCACTGCGATCTGATTGAGGAAGTAATCATTGGCGAAGACACCCTGATCCGCTTCTCAGGCGTCGCCGCAGGCCGCGCTTGCACTATTGTCCTGCGTGGCGCCACAGAGCAACTCCTCGACGAAGCCGAGCGGAGTCTGCACGACGCGCTCGCCGTCCTCTCACAAACAGTCAAAGAACCCAAAGTAACGCTAGGCGGTGGCTCAGCCGAGACAGTCATGGCCAACGCAGTCGAGCAAGCAGCGAAGAACGTCGAAGGCAAAAAGGCCATTGCAGTCGAGAGTTTCGCAAAGGCTCTGCGCCAATTACCCACGATTCTCGCCGATAATGCAGGTCTAGACAGCAGTGATCTCGTCACGAGGCTGCGAAATGCAGTGTACAGCGGCATGACGAGCAGCGGGCTGGACCTGCTCACGCCGGGCGGCGGGATCGCGGATATGCGTGAGTTGGGCGTCATTGAGAGCTACAAGCTGAAGAAGGCGGTCGTTAGTAGCGCGAGTGAGGCTGCGGAGCTCTTGTTGAGGGTGGACAATATCATACGGAGCGCGCCGAGGAAGAGAGAACGGATGTAGAGAGAGAGAGAATGTACCTTACGAGGTTACCTACCTAGACGGCTTGGTCTCTTTCCGCCCTTGGCTGCACGGCGCGCCGGCGCGTGAGGAATCAGATGCGAAAAATGCAGGCTCTTTGTAAAAATAAGATTGCACAGACTGATTATGCGTGTCCAATGGGTACTTATAGTAGCACAACAAGTCCACAGTATCTGGACTGAGTTGAACAAGCCATGATCATGACATGTCGAGTCTTTTGTGCCATTTGCAGCTGCGGTGACTGCCTAGTGGTGTGACTTACCTACCCAATCTTTCCATGCGACCTCGGAATCTTATGTAGGTAAACGACTTGGGGCTACGTGTTAATCTCAAAGTGTTTGATGTAGTCGCGGCGAATCCACACGACCCTTTCAATTCGATGAACGTTAGAGCAGAGGCCAGGAACAGACAGATAATGTGGCAATGAATAAAAAAAGTCCATTCCATTCCCTTCATCAAATCGTCACACTATGAGGTCACATGGAGTGTACCTCATGATACCCATCGAAATACTTGTAAAATCGTCCCTCATTGCAAACCCCCGTATCCCTCACAACACGCCACACACCGACCACTAAAGCAGGGAAGCGACTCTCCCAGTACTTCAAGTAGCCAGCAGGAATCTCACCTACTCGAGCCCGCACATCGGCCGGCATATCGTCCCAATGGTGATGCTTGTTGCGGAGCGCACGAAGCAGATCTACGAGTTTGCCGTGATGATATCGCCGTTGCTTGCCTAGTGTATCGACAAATTTGCGGTCAAGTTGGGCCATGAAGTTTGGCTCGGCAATGGGGAGCACCATGGTCGTTGCATAGCCATTCTTGTCACGTGTGTTAAGCGTGTTGTGAGCTGCGCTATAGTTGCCGCCCGCGATGGCTTTGGGAATGATCTCCTCTGCATGCGTCTCCAATTCATCGAGAAGAGAACTCTGCCCGTCGCGGGGCTCCTGGTCAAAGCGATCGGATGCTAGCGAAAGAAACTCGAGACGCTCGGCTGGACTCCAGAAGAAGGGATGTTCCAACACTTGAGAGGCAGTGGGTCTTTGTTCCGGCAATGGTGAGAGCATCCATTGGATTAAATCGCGCGTGTCTGGGCCAAAGAGCTCGAGAGGCTGGTAGTTTGCTCGTCCAACCTTGATGTTGCGCTCTCGGAGCGCCATCCAGCCTTCTTCATCGTCAAATGGGTGCTGACCGCCGGTGAGTACGTAGAAGAAGACGCAACCGAGCGAGAATATGTCAATCGCACGCTTGACACCCCCGCCCGACGAGGAGGTGCCATTGCCTAGAGAGTTGTCGGTGCCGTTCAATGAATGTTGTGAATTATTACCCGTAGCGTCCTTGGGCTTCGATATCAGCTCCGGTGCTTTCCAGCCCGCCGTTCCTGCGTGACCAGTCGTCCCAACGATTGTACTGGCATCATCTGGTAGCGTCTTACAGAGTCCAAAATCCGAGATTACCAAGCGAGGGTAGGTATTATCGCTGAGTCGCTTGGGATACGTAATGAGTATGTTTTGCGGCTTGATATCTCTGTGAACAATGCGGTACTTGTGTAGGTATCGAATGCCACTGGCGAGCTGCTTCAACGCTGCTCTGGGATCATTTCTGATGGCGTTGCCAAGGTTAATTTGTCGCTCTTCGCGATTCTCGTCATCGCCTCGCCCATTGCGGAACAGATCCCAGAGACTCGCCTGGCATAGTTCAAGGGCGATGTAAAGAAAGTTGTCATCTTCACGCCGGCAGTAGTATCTGATGACGTTTTGGTTTTCCTCAGCGCCTTCGAGCAGCTGCACCTCCTGGGAAGCCAGCTCGAAGAATTGCGGAAGCATGCGTTTAACAGCGACTGCTCGTCCTTCAAATTCACCTTCAAAGACGAATGTGCCGCCACTGCCCTGTCCGAGAACCTTGTTCTGGTGAATCGTAAGACTGTTGATGTTGGTCACTCCGGGCGCCTTCTCGCTGAGTGAAGTCGACGCAGCATCTGGTTTCAAGGTTATGTCGCCGTTCGGCTCTTGCTTCACACCTTCGTTATTCTCGACATATCCATTCGGCAACTCTGTGGGGTTTGAAGTTGCAGCTGCAGCTGCTTTCTCGACCATGGCGGCCTTGAGCTTCTTGCCCCCACGACGACCTCGATGGGCCTTCTTCTTAGGTGTCGTCTCATCAGGAGGAGTGTTCTCCTTGTCAAATCCCTCAGCAGTTGGTGCAGCAGCCGGCCCGGTGACGTCAAGCTGACGATCCACGATCTCTGCTTCTTCGAAGCGTACTGCTTTGGGCTTTTCTTCTGTTACGTCAATCTTCTGGGCAGGTTCATCTCTGGAAGCGACTGCAGCGGGCAGTGAAGCGATATCAATTGTAGGGCGCTCCGACGCAGGGAACTGACTAATTTTGCTCTGAAAGGCTCCTAGTAGATTAGGGCGGTACTTTTGTAATGTTGCGCCAATGATTATGAGCAGCATAGTCACGATTAGGGCGTCCTTGAAGCTCGTTCCAGGTACCACAGGGAGTTCATCTACCACCTTTGGCGGAAGGGGTGCAGGGGGTTCTCCGGTCGCCGTGGGCAAAGAGACATCTCCGCCGGTGCCAGCGATCAGAGGAATATCGGGATCCAGATGCTCGGAATACGATAGAGCATGAACGCCAACAAGGGCTTCTTTGAGCCGAAAGAAGTCTCCAAGTATCGCCTCATGGGGATACCATCCAGGCTTTGATGAAAGTGCCGGGATCGCTTGGCGGGTGACCATGGGATAAGCAGTCTCAGATAGAGCGTACCAGCTGCCTGCCTCGGTACAATTGACGAACACACGACTGTCATCCTCGCCAAACGGCTCAGGGTAGGAAGGCCCTCTGGGCTGTGGCAGAACGACGAGAGGGGTGTCAGGAGCTGAGCTGTCTTGTGGACGGGCTACGTCGAAGACTCTCGCAACGGGAGAGACGAATTTTTGTTTGTAGGTGGGTTTATTGGCGAACCTCAAGCTGTTGTCGTCCAGGTCGGCGTGATCCAAAGCCAGCACCATACCGTCATGCATGCTGTAGATGTAACGATTGTCTTTTGTGCGCGAGTACTGGTTGTAAAGATCTCGGTCCCTGTGATTGGGTCCCCACTCAAAATATTTGATTGTGCAAATGGACTCGCCGGTTGCGGAACTCTGCACGCCGACCACGTACTCTGTTCTTCCGAGGGTCAGTGTCCCTGTAGCCTCGCATTCATCGTCATCGAGGGAGTCAAAGCCAGGTGCTCTCCGACAGCTCCCCTGATCGATGACATCAGAGCCAGCGGCATTGAAAACCTTGAGTATCTTTCCAGTAGCTATGTCGACTTCATACAAAGTATTTCTCTTCTCGCCTGTGTAGACAACGGGCGGGTCTTCAGCGGCATAGGGAGATAGATCTTCGACGAGTTGTTTTACGGTGAGACCAAGTCTTTGCATGCCAAGCGGGGCACCTGGAGTATAGCCGTAGAGACTACCGTCTTGACTCGGTTCTACGATCCACAAGAAGTCGTCGGAGTTGCTAGTCTGGCCGTCGATGGATTTATTTCGTGGGTGGTAGACCGTTTCCACCATGGGCTTGTCCGCCTCGAGGGCCCATCGTGGTTGGCCGGTTCTGCGGTCTCTTGCGTGGATTGTTCCATCGACAGTCGCCAGGAGGACAATGTCCTCGACTTCCCAGTCCTGCAACGACCGCGCCGGGAGTCGCGAAGACAGACCGCCAGTAGGGCCGGCGGATCTGAGAGAGCGGAGTCAGCTTTGGATCCGGCAGGTCCGGGGCAGAGGGCAGCGAAGCAGATCTTACCTGGTTGCAGGAGGTGCTCGAACAGCTCGCTCAGGTACAAGACCTTTCTCAGCCGGAGCCAAAGTCGCTATGGCGCGCACATCTTTCGAAACTTTGTGGTTTGTGTATGGGCGTGAGGGATGACGTGCTGGGTCTGGGGCAGCAACTGTCGGCTGATCCTCAGGCAGCCATGATTGCTCGGGCGGATGGCCTACAATGGCCGTGAGCGAGCGGTGAAAATCATTCGCGTGCTTCTGCTGAGCATTGGCGATGGTGAGTGGTGCAGCGACGAGGAGGACAGCGACAAGCAGTCCGCTGACGCTCAAGTCTTTCCTGCGCGGCATGAAGGGATGCCGACTTCTCCTTCATAGGAGAGCAGCATGAGCAAAGTGTGACAAAAGAAGGGTTGCGCGCGTGTGTGTAGAGATGGAAAGGGAGAGGTATGTATACAGCGTCGTGGCACGCAAGGGAGAGAGGGAGAGAGAGAGAATTGGGCTGGTTTCTGCGTCCCCTCCGAGAGAGCGAGAGAGAGCGTCGTCGACGTGGATCGAAAGTGGCCCCAGACTGATGCTTGGCAGCTGCAGCCCAATCAAAGGCCGTCCCGTTTTTAGTGGCTGCAGGCGTGTTTATCAGCCTCATCCCGTTGCTGCTCCCAACGGCCTGACTGTGTCCCCTGCCCATCCCACGCCATCACCCCCATCCTTGCCTGTGACCCGCTACAACAAGTCATAAGGACCCACTCTGATCGCCCCAGCCACGCGCGCGGATCGTCAAATTTTGCTGCCACTGCATCATCCAAGCCGTGTCTGCTCATTTTGACCGGCTCTGTCTCTGCTCCTCATCACTTTTCTTCGGCATTGCTGAGGAAGCTTGCCACGGCAACGCCATGGGGTCCCCCTTGCTCTGACGAGCTTTGAATTTTTCCATCCCTTGCTCAGCATCAGCCTCGGCTCTGACTTGAGCTTGTCATCCCTGTCTGTACGAAGCATGACACAGTGTAACACGCTCTTGAGCTTCCGTCTACGATGAAATCCAGAAACTTCGTCTTCGTTCGTACGCTTGACATCCAAGAGAGATCCTATATTTGTTTGTCGTCCTTGCGTGCCGATATGGGGGCTCACCTGCTTGATCGTCAGTGAGACCTCTCGTTGAGCCTGCACTGATGACGACAAACTTGAAAAGAGCTCAAAGGCTCTTCTTTCACTCGTTCTGAATTTGACTGCCTGTTCCAGGTACCACAGACTAGACAGCCTTGAGGCTCCTTGTCTGCTTTCTCTATCATGCTCACTCTCATGCACAATTCTACACCACCGTAGCTCCACCGTTCTAGATAGCGGTCGATCACTTACCTTTGGTCTCATCTCACTGAATCCAATTCTGTTTTGAATCCAAGATCGATAACGCTTCAATCATAAATCAACAGCATGGCAGGTGACGGCCTTCAGCTGTCCGAGAAGAACGTGAAACTTTTGGTGGAATTCATGAGCTACCTCCCAGACAATATGAATTCGACGGCAAGTCAAGTCATGGGAATGCAATCACGATACGCTGACACTGCATGCAGGTCGATTGGGAGGCGATTGCAAAGAATCTGGGCTACAAAGGGGCCAAGTCAGCTCGCGATACATTCAACCAGGTTCGCGTCAAGCTCCGTTCATACAGAACTTCCAATGAATCTGAGGCGGATCCTGCGAGCACTCCCAGCACTCCCAAGAGCACCAAAGAAAAGAAGACTCAACGTGGGAAGAAAGCAAAGGAGACTGACCCGACTTCCGACGAAGACGACAAGACTTTGATCTCACACGACCAGAGCCCGTACAAAAAACGCAAGCTAGCTTCGGCGAGTGAACTTTGAAGAGGCCAACGGGTCCGGGGATTGTGAAGCGTCCCTTTGAAACTTGCTGGATGGAGGGAAGTGTAAGCAGCCTTTTCTCGTTCACAGATGATTGTGCAACGGGTTTCACGGGGAAGGAAGCATGACAGGACGAGAAATCGCCAATTTCACAACTTCACAGCTCCAAGATTTCACGACGATTCTTGGGTTGTTTACCTGGCATACTGTGGAATCTCAGATCCCTCTTCTTTCTCGTCTCTTCGCCCACTCTCATCGGGCTGCTCTTCGTACTGTACTAAGACTAGCCATGGCGACAATGTGCTACGACAACACTGACCCATTCGCGCAGCCGATCCAAGCCGACTTCATCGGTCTTGGGGTCGGTCAACGCAAAGCTTCAGATTCAAACGAGCGCATGTCAGAGCAATTGCTTGTGAATTGGCCAACTCATCTCGTCCCACTGACCGCAGCTTTCAGCCCTAATTTGCCCTACATAACTAGTCCGTCAGCGCTGATCACTTGGCCCTTGGACTCTCCATCGGAAGAGGTCCAGACTCAATCTGCCTCTAAGCGGTTGCTAGGACAGTGGATTCTGGCGGACGTCCAGGTACTCGCGTTGAAGTCGAATTGGTTTCTGATGAGAGCTGGGTTCACACTCGTCAGAGGTGAAGGTGGAGATTCCGACCCACGCGTTGCGCCCAAAATCACCAGTACCATCAAGAGTTTGTGCTTGACAAGGTCGAGGGTATACCAGAGTATGAGTACTACGAGATGATGATCAACTTCTGCTATTCGGGCTACTATGAGCTCGACCCCGACGCGCCAGGCTCAAACATGTGAGTATCCTACCTTCTTGTCTCCTAACAAGCTGCAAAAAACCCTCTTCCGTTCGCAACATATTTTCGCAACTCTACGCAATCTCAGGTACAAAGAGACGTAACTAACAGCGCACCAAGCACAACTCACCTCAAAATGCGAATGCTCGCCCAGCACTACGGCATCCCGCTCCTCGCGCGCTACTCGGAATACCACTGCAGCCTAGCCCTCACGTGCATCCCAGAGTACAACAAAGTCGAGACGCGCGACGAAATGCTCGCCTGCTTCGCCCTCATCGCCACGCCCTTGGCCCAAGAAATCGGGGGTCCGGTGATGGGTGAAATTGCAAACCGACGTCGACGCCACGAGCGCAAGGTGCAGATGTACGTCTCTGCTGCTGCTGCTGCGGAAAAGTTGCGACCGCTTTGTAAGTTTGCGCTTGTACTGACTGCTCCTAGTTTTGAACATGTGAGGAGATACTCTGCGAGACGCGCTCTCTTTGGGGATATCCTAGCTACCTGGCTGCCATTAGGTGCAGAGACTGGGTAGGTCTAATGTCGATGGCTACTATGCGCAGTATATGGCTTCATGGCAAATGATGGGGCCGAAAAGAGATATTCTTGCAATTGCGCCGCCACGCATGATCGCCGAAGTTGTAAGGGCAGCCATCCGCGCTCTGAACCGAAAAAGGACCTCATAGAGCAACGTTGATATCATAGCCGCGCTCCTCTGACAATCAATGGAAAAAGCAAATTCTTGTGTCGAAATTGTATATTCAAATCGAAATTGTAAAGTCTAATCATTCCGCAAAGCTGCGTTGAGAAAAAAAAAATGTGTAAAAAGTGAGGTTTAAAGCAGCATCTACTGGACAGGCTGGTACATGGCATTGGCGCACGAGCCGCCAGCAGTGCACTTTTGGTAGACGCTCATTGCGCCGGAGCCACCGCACAGCTCAGTAGTGTCGCCCTTGCATTTCATGGTACACTTGCCTGCGTTGCCCGCGACAGGCTCCTTGCCCTTGGGAATGCTGTTACCGCAGAAGCATTCACGAGAGTATTCCCTGCGCAAAATTGTCAGCATGCATACACAGTATCATACTCGGAAGGGACGGAAACATACGTTCCAAAGTAAGCGTAGCCCTTGGAGGTGCAGTAGTCGGCGCACTTCTCGTTGGTCATGTCGTCAGAAGCAGTGTTGGGCCCGGTAAAGGTACGGTTGTTAATGATATCAGGACCGCATCCAAGGAATTTGTAGCTCTTGGTCTTGGTCAAGTCAGTGTAGTACTGCTTGTAAGGGCCAATGACTCCTGTACGGTCGCAGCTGGACGGTAGAGTAGCTCGTTGAGGCCCAGGCTGAATGGGGTTGCAGCCGGGCAGCTGCTTGAACGGACCATAGACATCCTCGTTGATCTGAGGTGGGATCTTGCAACCGTCCTGCTCGTCACCGTCGAAGAGTGTGATAGCACCGCACTTCTCAGGCGAACCACTGCCATCGCCGCAGGTGTCTGTGAGCTTCTGGAGTGTAGGAACGTCCCAGCCGTTCAAAAAGTCGCCGTGGAATCCGTAGCCTGTGGGATCACCCATGGCAAAGACAAAGGGCTGCTTGCCCTGGCCAGGTGTCCACGAGCTTGAGAATTTGGAGGTATCATAGAGTACTTCGTAGAAGATGGAGATCATGTGGACAGGGTGTGTAGAGGGGCAGGCGCCGCCATTGTAATCTCCCTAAGATACAAATAAGTACTCATCCACCCTGAAAGGTCACAGCTTTGCAAATCGTCTTGAGCACTTACATTTTGGTTGGGGTCAGGGTAGCTCATATGAGACTTGTGGTCAGAAGAGTCGGTGTCCTTGCCGTTCCAGCAAGAAGGAAAGAAGACTTGAGCACGGAGGCCTTGAGGACAGTCCTTGTCAGGGAGACCGGGTGTCTCAGGTCCTGGGTTGTTGTAGTTGACGCAAGCGAACGAAATGGCTTTACCAGCAAAGTCGGTGGTGGCGTTTCGTTTGAACGGATCGCCAGCAATCATACGGAAATTGTCAGGGAATGCCGTCAGACTATCGTTCTTGGGACCTCCACGCTGGAGGTAGTAGACGGTTTGACCGCCCAGATGAGAGTCACTATCACCCGTCTGGGGGACGGCAACATAGGTATCGTCTGTGACGTTGTGGAAATACAATTTGGGCGTCCAGTACACTGAGAGATCCTCTCTGATTTGGCAAGAAGTGCAGGTCGAGCGCTTTACGAGACCATCAGGTTGTGAGAAGTTGAATCCATTGCCGCCATTGATGGCGTGGACGCTGGAATTGAATATTAGCTATTGAATGGAAGTATCAAATCCTTCAGATGAATCTTACTGGCCAGAGGGACTCCCTGGGCTAATGATAGGGTCAATCCGCTGGTCCTGAAGACG
>JAKCVP010000399.1:0-130122 GCA_023512835.1 Taxillus chinensis | reverse complement strand
CTGTATGGCAGTCAATGTAGCACTCTTGCCACTGCCATTGTGCCCAACAATAAAGTTGATGAGCGGGCCCAATGCGACGTGTACCCTGCTGTGGCACATGAAGTTGACCATATCCACAGACTCCAGTACACCATTCGTATTCTCTTTGTTGATGCCCTGCATGTTCACAGTCGTGGCTCTCTCTTGTTCAAGCTTCTCCAACTCGAAACGGTCGATCTCTTCCTCTCTCTCTTCTTCCTCTGTGCCAGGTGCAACGGTGGCATCGCGGAGACGCTCATATTCCTCTCGGTTGAAACGCTGTGTTTGGGTCGAGGCTATTTGAGCGTATCGGTCAAGATCGGTAGCTATGGATTCCGTCTCGTCATTCTGTTGATTATTGTTCGAAAGGCGCAGTCGTTTGTTCTGCAGACGCGTTAGATATCGGCGCGAAGGTGATGTGCTCTGAGCACGACGCACAGCAATAGTAGGATGTCTTGAATGATCCGAGTCTTCGTTGATCGTAAAGCCGTCGGTTGGCTGCCGCCGAATCAAATTCATAGGCGCCATGACGCGCTTCAACGGAGAAGCGCAATGCGTCTTTGGAGTAAGTCACAGAGGGGATGTTGCTGGACATGTGAACGTTGTGCGACGCGTTGATCGGCAGAACGCGTCTCGGGAAGAAAAGTCCGAGCGCCCCGCCATTACGATCTTGTATCAGATCTCGTCGTCACGTTTGCTTTTTACCTGTCGTGTGCTCTGCAATTCCCAGGATGCTCTCAGTCTACCACCCAACTTGTCAATACTACTATAGACACTTGCACTCGAGCTCTGAGTACAAGTCTGTGTGCTTTTTGCTGGACGAGGGTTGAGCAAGATGGGAGCCGGACAGTCCACTGACGGAAACGACGGACAGAAAGGGCCCGTTTCGGATGTGAAGACAAGTTACTATGAACTTTTGGGTGTCGAAAAGTCGGCAACTGATGACGAGTACGCAGCGAAGTCCAAACAACTCCTTGCAAAGTTTCTGTGGCTAACGTCCTCAGAATTAAAAAAGCCTACAGAAGAAAGGCCTTGGAGCTGCACCCGGATCGAAATTATGGCGATGTCGAACGAGCGACTGCTCTTTTCGCGGAGATTCAGTCAGCTTATGAGATTCTTTCTGATCCCCAGGAGCGGGCGTGGTACGACTCGCACGAGGATGCTATTCTGCGCGATGTCGACGTAGGACAGGGCGCAGATGCCGCTACTTACGAGCATAATGTTGGTATGACAAGCGCTGATGACCTTGCTCGAATGTTCAGACAGTTCAACGCCAAAGTCGAATTTTCAGATGCCCCGTCCGGATTCTTTGGCCACCTGAGGGAGACATTTGCTCAACTGGCAAAGGAAGAGCAAGCAGCAGCAGCTAGGGAGGGCTTGGAGGTTCCTGACTATCCGGACTTTGGGCACAAAGATGACGACCACGACACTGTCAAGGGTTTTTACAGCGGTTGGTCCGGCTTTTCTACTAGGAAAACCTTTGCATGGAGGGATAGATACCGCATGTCAGATGCAGAGGAGAGGAGAATGCGTCGTCTGATGGAGAAGGAGAACAAGCGATTCCGTATGGAGGGCATCCAGGAGTTCAATGATGCTGTACGCTCCTTGCTGCAGTTTGTAAAGAAGCGTGACCCCCGATACATGCCGAACCAGCAGTCTGAAGAAGAGAGGCAGAGAACCTTGCGTGATGCAGCCAAGGCACAGGCTGCGAGGATGCGCGCTGCTAATCAGGCGAAACTTGATCAAGAAGTACCGGAGTGGACCAAGGTGCGCGAGCCTGAAGATGAAGAGGAACTGTTCGAGGAAGAGAGCGAGGAGGAGCAGTTTGAGTGTGTTGCATGCCGCAAGATCTTCAAGAGCGAGAATCAGTACGCGGCACACGAAAGAAGCAAAAAGCACGTCAAATCTGTTCAAGCGCTGCGAAGAAAACTTGAGAAGGAAGGCGTAGCACTCGACCTCGAGGAAGACGAAGACTCGGAGGACGTCCAGGCAAGCGGCTACACGCTGATGGATGATGGAGGGGCTCCTTCTGAGGGAGATGTGGCATCGAAAGTATCGGAGGATCAAGAGCAGACTGTCCTTGCAGAAGGTGTTGCCAGTCTTGCTGTCGATGAGCCAATAGTGGGTAACGTAGAAGGCTCACCTGCTCAGTCAGACTCTAACGAGGAAGGCTTCGAATCAAGCGAGGATGACTTTGCTTCGCCCATACCCAGCAACAAGGCGGCTCCAGATTCAAGCAACACAACCCTCGAAGCAGAGCCAGGCACAGAGAAGGAGAAGGAGAAGTCCAAAGTGAAGGCACCGGGCATGGGTAAAGCTGCTCAGAAGAGAGCTAAGAAGGCAGCACAGCAAGCTGTAGAAGATGACGAAGTGAACAAGCACAAGTGTCAGGGCTGTGCTGCGGCTTTCCCATCCAAGACTCGGTTGTTCCAGCATCTTGATGATCATCCTGCACACGCTTCACTGAAGTCAGGAGTTTCATCGAAATCGAAAAGCGCCGCGAAGAAGAAGGGCAAGCGGTAGCATGGCTAGGTACTACTTGGCAATGGCAGCCTCACACATACACTCTCGCGTAGTTGTTAGCTTGCACCAAGTAGGTTGCTCTCCATCCTGAAGCCTCATCCTCTTGGGACGAGTGTCACAAACACCTGTGAAGTGTAACACATCTCGTGTGGTAATGTGCCTGTCAAGCGTAGGGTAAGTCTGAGTATATACGTCATGGACAAATAAACGTAAATTGGATATGAAAAGGCCAAGGACGGGAACCACGTCGCACGAAGGTCTACCCATATGAAAACAATCTGTACATCCACAACCCTTCAAGGCTTCCTACGATACTAACACGCAAGACCCTCGAGCAGCAATGGCAGATGATTGGCAAGACCTCGCCCTCAATAACCGCCGCATCCCCCATGGCCGACTGGGAAAGCGCAGCAAAGCAGGACGCGGCGCCGACTTCGATCCGCGCAAAGCAATAGGAACCTACGCCTTTGAACTATCAGGCAAGAAAGGCGTTGATGGAGCACTTGAAGTTCACGGGCTGGACCCCACAGAGGAAGGCTTTGTCTGCAGTCTTCGGCTTGGCGCCATTGAGGCTGGTGTCATGATGCTAGCCGGGAGCCGGAAGGTGCTGAAGAAAGTCATTGAATCGGCAGAGGCAGAGACTTCTGACGAGGAAGATGAAGATGTACATGCAGGTAATGTAAAAAGGGAAGGCGAAGGAGAAGGAGATGCAGAAGCTATCCACTCATCATCAGGGACTGCTGAGGGTGAAAGTGAGCGACAGGTGCGCAAGGAGCCTGTCGAGGGCGACGAAAATGGAGACGGCGACCAAGGTGGTAATGGTGACGAGGACAACGAGGACAGAGACTCCTCGGATGAGCAAGAAGATGAATCTGAAGAGGAAGCTGATGGACGCGCGAATCGACGGGTGGCTACCTTTGAGAAGAACTCCTTCAGATCCCCCAAGTTTTGGGGAAGGTGGCGTGGGAATGTTGCGGTCGAGAACAGCGAGCCCTCAATTGACGAAGCGTCCGCTTACCTTGTATTCAGTAAGAACGACTGCCGTGCGTTCTCCGGCACCATCAGCTCTCATGTACTCGATTGGCACAACGCTGCCATCACTGGCAGGAAGATCAAGAGTCAAGTCCGGCCGCCTACTCTCGCGTGGGCCGAGCTGGTACCCGGATGAATGGAATCAAGTAGATGTTCGTATTTCAGGCTTATCAAGCTTTGAATCTACTCCAAGTCAGGTTGCACACTTATGATAGGCTTGTGATGAGCCTGAACTAATGCTTGCCGACCGGTTGCGCCTTGCTAGCGTTCAAATGCGCGTGCTCACATCATGTCTACTGGGTCTATTGTTTGTCGATGTTTGCCTTCAAGTCCTCTGTCCTCAGCGAGCTTGTCTGCTGTGCTCGAATAAAGTCTTCGACGTGCTCCTTTCCAATGTTGTCGATTCTGGGATCGTGCGGCGTCTCCTTGACCTCTTGTGTCTTTTCCTCCTTCTTCGCTCCAGTAAGCCCAGTCGCAGCCAACACCTTGGCTCCAGCATCGTAAGCTGCGGATGTGGCAGTGTTCATAGCAGACTGTGCTTCCTCGAGGTAGCTAGGATCATTCTTCTTTGCCTCAGGTACGTTGACGTCCTTGGCGGCCTGACCAACGGTCTTGGGCTCCATAACAGTCGTCTTGTCTCCGTATCCATGATCTCGGGTCTCAGGGGTGGCGTGCTCCAGCTGTCCTTCTGCAAGGGTTTGGTTCTGAGCTGCAAACTTTCCAATGGAGGTACCATCTCTGTTTTCGGAGTTGGACATGTTGGCTTCGGGGTGGGTGGTACTTGCTGCGGCAGGTGCACTGGACTGCTTTCCTTCGACAAGCGGTTTCTCTGATGCTTCTGATGCGTTTTGTGTGCCGGTTGTAGTCTGATTGAACAGCTTGCTATCAATCTGCGAGTTGGAAGTTGGCCAGTTAGCCAAAGACAGTTGACGTCACGGAGAATCACAAGCTTGAGCCAAAGGTCCGCAGCGGATGCGGTCTAGAAGACCCACCAGAATCCTTCAACAGCTTGCTTGTATCAGGGTACTCACCTCAGCGACAACTTCATCCCGTTGCTTTCCTCCTTTGCTTCCAACCGCATGGCCCTCGAATTTGCTGCCGTCCTTGCTCGGCTTCCACCGAATAGGACCCGTGGGAATAGTCTTGCTACCATCGGCAGGTATTCCCATGACCTTGGCAATCTCAGGGTCCAAAGACGGTAGAGAGCCCCATTCCCAGTCCAAGTTGCCGCCATATTTTCTGGGGATATTATCAATATCCATGAACTTCTCCAGCGTAGGCTTTACTTCAGCAGCACCTAGGATGAAGATCTTTGAAACGGTGATGGGATCAAACCAACGCTTGACCCAGCTCCAGACAGTAGGGAAAAACGAAGGTGCACCGATGATGAAGATACGGTCAAGGGTCTCTGGGTAGTGTGCGGTGGCCAGAGTGCTCGCATCCTGCATGTGAGCCTTGAGATTCCAGAACTGTCGCAGGCCAACCTTGGAGATGTCGACAATGTTATTCGACTGCGAGACAGGCGTCTCTGGATGAGGCCTCGTGGGAATGGACGAACACAAAGGCATCACAAACTTGGTCACTGCGCAAGCGCAAGTCAGAAGGACTCGTCCCAAGCGGCTGGGGCTTCAAGACTCACGGTTCTCGTACAGTGCGAACAAGCGCTGCAATTTCGCGGGCAGTTGATCAGCGCCCTGGGGTTTCCCTGCTGAGGACTCATAGGAGGCCATCTTCTTCGAGTCAAGATTAGCGACCTCGAAAACATAAACGGGAATGCCTCGCTTGTCTCTTCTGCCCGTCCATTGCGGGTAGAGTCTTCTGGTCTCGTCGTACTCGTCAACGTCGATGGTGTCGTAGAGCTCTTCCAGCTTATTGGCTTTGCGCCATTCTTCGGTGTCCTTGAACTGAGTAAAGGCGTCCTTGGGCACAAACTTGCGGGCTCTGAGATATCTCAGCAACGTCTCATCATCGTGAGAGGCCGGGCTTGAGGAGGATGCGGCTGAGTAATAGCCATTCTGCTGACACAGCTGTTTAAAGTCGTCCAGTGTCTTCAGCTGTCCCGCAGAAAGGTGATTCAGGTGGCCTGTCGGGTAGGTGTAGGAGGCTGTTCGCTCCAGCGAGTTACGCGCTTCCGCCATGGCCGTGATTGAATGCTACAGTGTCTGGAGGGGGATCAAATCATGGACACAAGTGAGTACAGATGACGATGGGGTTTGGGGGCCTCTCTGGCCAGGCAGCGCGACAGACGAGCGACGACGCAGTTCACAAGTTGATTATTTTACTTTTATTTTCGGGGACACAAAACAGAAGACGACGAGGGCCGAAGCAGTCAGCTGGCGTGCAGCGCAAGTGCGTCACATAATAAGAATTCATCACCGCTCGCTCGCGTCTCGCTTGCACGGCTTCCCAGGCCCGCCAGGCCCTCCGGCATGTGCTCGCCGGCTCCGTCCCTGCCCCGAGCCTGAAGTCATCGCTGACATCGATCGAAATTAAGCTTCTCTGCCCACCTGCACAATTGACACGCCCTTTCCCTTGTTGCTGTTTCCAAACTTTCCCATCTCTCCGGTCTTTGGGCAGACGGGATCAGCGTCCATGCGTTATCTCGTGCCAGCCTTGCACCCAATCCACCCCTCCCCCCGTCCTCGGACCTGCCCTTGCCTAACACCGACATCCCGACCTCCACCTGCCTCACGAAACAATGACATCCCAGCCTGCCATCCTACAGCTTCCAGATGAGCTTCTAGAACACATCTTCTCCTGCCTGCCGGCCGCAGATTTGGCCCGTGTCGGCCAGGTCTCACGCCGCACCCATCTCGTCTCCTCCAATAAGCTGTTCTGGCGCTCTCTCTGTCGGAACAAGTATAGCTTCTGGCATCCCCAGCACCGCATCCAAGAGCGTCTCGCACGGGCAGCAACAGAGACCAATTGGCAAAATGTCTACCGAGAGCGCGCACAACAGGACCAGCGTCTCCAAAATCTACTGGAGGGCATCATATCTTCGCAAGATGATCGCATGACCAAGATAGACGCCATACTAGCCTACGGAGCAGATGCCAAAGACATTCTGTTCCAGTACATTGACTGTCCCGACGACGCCGACGATGTGCTCGCCCGTCGCTATTGGGCCAGCGAGGTACTCGGCGCCGTAGACCGCACCTATGCTCTGAGTGAAATGAAGAAGATGTGCGCGGACCGCTTTTATCCCATTGAGCGCGCGCTAGGACTGTTGGATTTTCTTGTGGTCGAGAATATTGCTTATGATCTTGACGATATATCTGCGCGTATCGACGCCATAGCAGAGGACTTTAAGCGGGCCAACGCTGACCATGACATTTGGGACATCAAAACAAAAGCCCTCCAGCTACAACGCTTCCTTCGTCAGGAGCGGCTGACGCGAGTACCTGTCGTTGACGTCGAGTTCCACAAGATTCGAAGGAGGCTCATTGGTGTCGCACTGTTCGACCAGGATCATGAAGCGATTCCTCTTGTTGCGTGTGGGATTTACTGTGCAGTAGCAGCCCGCCTGGGATTCAGCGCGCAGATTAACAACTTTCCCTTCAACGTCTATGTCACCATAGATTTACCTAATTCACAGTCGCCGGACGGTCAGCCTGCACCAGCTAACGAGGCAGCGCAGCAGATGTTTCTTAACCCTGGAGGCACTGAAGAGGAGATTCCAGCCTCATATCTCAAGTCCGTCTTATCGATGATGGGCGAATCTGCAGACAACTTGGCTCTCCACGTCGCGCCCGCAGAAGTGGTGCCCCTGATGGTCCGCATGTCGCGCAACCTCATGCCAGACCGCAACCGCGAGCACGAGGTCACCTACGAAACCGTCTTCGAAAACCTGCCCAGAGCAACAAGGGCGAAATCCGTCCTTATAAAGCGCCGCATAGAACCAACCACGCTGAGCCCGGAGCGCGCCATCTACACGGCAGCCCTGTCGCACCTCACCATGTTCGTAACGGAGCAACCACGCCTGCCCTCCATCTTCGAGGCGTACCGCTTCTTCCTACGAGCATTGATGATTTCCCTGCAAGAGGACTTTGCCCTTGACTGCGGCATAATCTCGCGCGTCGTCCTTCCCGGCCTGAGTATTGACGAGCAGAGCTCCTACGCACTCAGTGCGCTGCTAGAGCACCAGCGGGAAATAGACCAGGCGCCCAAACCGATCAAGCGCCGACGAGGCAACAATTCACAAGTCCCGTATAGAATCGGCTACGTATTTGAGCATCGCCGCTTCCGATATGCAGCTGTCATTCGTGGATGGGATCCCACGTGCCAGCAGGGCGAGAACTGGATCGAGACGCAGATGATTGATCAGTTGCCCAATGGACGGCAACAGAGCTTTTACTATGCTCTGTCGAATCGCGACTACTATGTCGCTGCTGAGAATGTCAAGGAGTTTGGTGGGCCTGAGGGTCCAACTTCGATTGGCTGGGTACCGAGCGGGCGGATGCTGAAAAAAGCTGGAAAGTATTTCAAGAGGTACGATGCGGCAGAGGGGAAATTCATAAGCAACATTAGACACGAATACCCCGACGATTAAGGCATTGCTAAGCACGATACATTCGGTAGCAAGTTGTATATTCATACAAGAGCTCGATCGACATTAACACGAAAACGATCCTGACGCGATTGGTATAAGAGGGAATAGTACAGCGGGTGCGCATCAACACATAGTGTCATGATATGTGTCAAATAAAGACCAGATAACAAACGCCAATAATCACAGCCATCCCATGCGCCTTGCAATCGCCGTCTTGGCCTTCTTCATACCGGCCATGCCAGTACTCTTTCTTTCTTGCAGGCACTTGCGTTTAAAGACTTGAGCGGCCTCAAACTCGCGCATCCTCTGCGCCAAATCCTCTTGACTTGCAGTTTCAACTTTTCGCATTTCGCGTGACCACCGAGTTCCATGTAGCGCAAGGGACAGGAAGTCATGCGTAGTCAGACCAACTTCTTCGACACTCACGTGTGGTGTCTTGGCTTGGTCTGACTTTAGCTCTGGCTGCAGCTCTGGCTCTGGCTCTGGCGGCGGTGTGAGCAGACCGGTTGGCTCGGGGACAATGGCATCGGGCTTTGCTTGATCATCCTTCTTGCGGCGTTTCTTGCTCTTTGACCACTTGATGTACTCACGCTCCGTTGCGGGGCTCCGAAGGTGCTCAGGCGATGAGTTGAGGCCCATGGAGGCTTTGCTTGTTCGGGTGTCACGTCGGTGCTTGTGTCGGCCATTGTGAGAACATACACTGCATTGGATGTGGGGGCAACCTTCTCCTTGCGGAATGCTTGGTGGTTCTGCTGCCTCGTCGACGTCCGGGAGCAGTGAGCGCAGATAATCCGTCTCGTCCCAGTAACGTGATGAGCAACGAGGCATGCGTGAGCGATTCACTATCATACGTTGCTGCTGGAACTTGGAGGGTTGTGGTCTCTCCAGTGACACGGTGCGTGTTGATGCTTTGGATGGCAGTGCAGGTGCATCCGAGCCATTTCGACGAGTATGGGCTATTGGGGGAAAGACGGACAGCTCTGAGCGTGAGCGCTTACTGCCCCGACTGCTTCGACTTGTTGAGGTGTTGGTAGTAGTGGTGCTGCTTCTACTGCTCCGACTACGCTTCCGGGTATGCTTGCTTTTACCTGGCGTGGCAGGTGGTGGTCTGGTTGGAGGTGCCGGTGTCTCGAAGGGCGAGGCGAGCCCCTTTCCCTTCACAAGCTGAGGCGAATCTTGGTTTGCAGAGTCGGACAGACGAGCGCCCGGCGTCTTGGGCAAGCGGTCGAAGGGATTGGATCGCACTCTGTTAGGACTCCGCACTGGAATGGCTGGCGCAAGCTCTGGAGAGTCATGGTCGCTGGCGGAGCCGCCTGGATCCTGGCCGAAGTCTATTACGGTTGGCGCTGGTAGGTATCTCGGGCGCGATCTGTCCTGCCATGATAATGAAGAGACTCGAGGAGGGTGTGAGGGCGGCACGACATCCTGTTGACGCGGATGGTGGAAGCCCAGAGGAGTCTCAGGACGTTTGATTGGCATTGACTGGTGTGTAAAGGTCATCAAAGGGAATAAACGAGTGTGATATTAGCTAGGAAATGAAGCAGCGAGGAAGCATAGAGAACGACTAAAGGCTAATGAGCGAACGGTAAGGTGGAGAATCAGGAACGAGAGAGGGTGCGTGAGAAGATGAAGAGCAGCTACAAGAGTCAACAAAGCGGCAGTGCTGGTGGCTCGAAGACATAATGAATTGGGGAGACTGGGAGCCGTCTCTGCTGTGTGGTCTGCCTCCCCCAGGAGGGCTCAGGGCCAGAGCAAAGACTCCGAGAGGGTCGATGCATTGCAGAAATCTCCGGCCATGTCTCTAGATGTCTCCTGTTGCCGACGTCTTGTCGTCGTGACCCTGAACGTCGTGACTCGTGTATTTGGGTGGCTGTGGAGGCGTGGTGTGGTTGACGACATGTGAAGGAGGAGGCAGAGGAAGAGGTCCGGGAGGAAGTGTGACCTGGGTATTGGAAATCACCTGCAAGTGGTCTGTCCTCAACCTTCTTCCACTCCTGTCGACATTATTATCATTATTCGACCTCGATGGCTTCGACTCCGGCAGGTGCGGCAGAGCTTAGCAGCCGGTCCCTGCCTTTTAAGTTGCCCGCTGCATTGCTGCCTGAGGCTCCCAGCCCATCTAAATCTCGGAGTGCGGCCTCAGGTGGAGAGAGGGTATGGCGTCCATCCTCCTCCACCTTGCTGTCGCCAATCAGCAGAGTCATGAGCCAAAAGTCTAAACAGAAGTCGTCGCGTGCACCTGCTCTGGCACCCAGATGCTGCGGTGGGCCAACCAGTACCACCGACGGGCCCCGTTCGCATCCCAGACACTGGCGGGCGCGAGCTTGCGGCCCGCCCAAACCTTTGTCGTGGCTGATCGTCACTGTCACGCCTGCGAAGGTTGGCCCTTTCATTCTCCACTTCCATGTGGCATGGCTTCGCCTTTTCTTCTCCACTCTGCAGCTCCCTCTGCAGCCCCCACACAACCAGCCCAGACTTGCCATGCATCGTTGACTCGCTTCGTCTGCCGACTCTGTCATGCTACGCCTTCGCCTCTAGCCTCCATTCGTCACCATGGGCTTCGACGGTACACCAAGTCGCGCTTGTTTAGCCTGTAAACGGAAGCGCCAGAAGTGCGATGAAACGTACCCAGCCTGCCGGAATTGCTCAAAGACTGGCATCAAGTGCCCTGGAGTCAAGCTGAAGACCGACGTCGTCTTCCGCGATCAGACACGACATACTGAGAAACACTTTAACCGACGCGCCGCTGACCAGTCCTCGCCCGAGTCTGCCGTCACCGATCTCACCAGCGCCGCCACCAAGACCAGTCCTAGCAGCAGCGATGAAAGCTCTCCTCCCGATTACAGTGTCTCCAACGACCTTGTTTTGCAAGGCACCTCGGCTTCGCGACTCAAGGAGGCCTCTACCAATGCCATCCTAGGCGCTTTCGCGACCAACTTCATGACCAAGCGTGACATTGACAGTCGGGGGATGCATCTTGACCATCTAGCCAACATGTTTGGCGACGTACATCTCGACTCACCCCTACGCCCTACCACAGAGGCCGTCGCAATGAACATGTTTCGTCATGTACGGCTCGCCACTTGTGTTCACAGAAAGCCTTGCTGACCATGCGAACAGGTCTTTGCGGTCAAAGATCCCATCTTTGTTCGCAACTCGTTTGAAGCCAACACCGGTGCTCTGATCGCACTCGGCAAAGGCTTGAAGGATCCTAAATTTGCAACAAGCGATGAAGCTCTGATGTGTACAGTTATCATGAGTTTGATGGAGGTACGTACTGCTCTCGTCAGCTGCATCATCTTGTAAAGTGTCTCATGCCCGTCATTCAACAACAGTTCACATGCTCCAGCGACCCTGAATTTAGAGCGACGCGAATGCACATTAACGGAGCTATCGATATTGTTCTCCACCGCGGCGCCTACGAACTACCTAGCAAGGCTTATCTAAAGCTCTTTCGCATGGTTCGAACTCAAATGGTAAGCCACTTCTGCTTGCGATAACATGTTCCCAAGTATACGCAGCGCTGAGCTCGTCTTGCCGTTCTTCCGATTGCTCGAACTGAACTTGTCGCTTAGGTTATGAAGCACATTCATGAATCCTCGCCTGTGCCCACCTTCCCCTCATCTGCAGGATGGACATTCGACAGGCACATGACGCGCGGCTTCGCCTCGGACCTGCAGGTCATCGCCTTTGCCGTACTAGACCTGCGTATACAGTGCAAGACCCTTTTTGATGCTGCTCTGCCCGAGACACCTGACGAGGATGCCTTGGATGAACTAGTATATCGTGCTGATGCGGTGATTGAGCAGCTCAACGACTGGTTCGCCTCGCTACCTGAATCCTGGGGCTTTGAAACCCTCGCCATCGATCCCGAAGCAATGGACTACCGCGGCCACTCAATCGGCTGGAATGGCCTGATGCACTCGTACCCAGGCATCTACGTTGCCGTCAACATCAATCTCTACCGCAGCCTCATCATCTATGCGCAATCCGTCCTCGTCCGCTGCGGCAGCATCTTGGGTGACTCGGAACTTGCTGAGTCGGCTATTCTGCGGACAGTGGATGAAATCTGCTATTCCGTCTCGTGGTTCGGATTTCAGCCGTCGTTGCGCGCAGGCAGTGCAGACAAGACCATGGCAGGAGGTAGACATGGCTACTACCTTCTAATCGCCCTGTACGTCTGCTTGACCGTCGAGATTATACCAGACGATCAACGAGCCTGGCTGCGGCAGGTCATGTTTAGTCGAAGCATCGACCCGCCGCTGGCCATAGCCGCATACCTCTACAATCCGGCGCAGGATCTCATCTGGGACGGTCTTGAGAAGATCACGGCCCCAGATGGAGGCGACCCGTATGTGAAGAAGACAACGAGGACACAGCCTGTTCCTTACTTGCCTGTCGGTCTCACTATGGAGGAGGCAGAGATACCGCCAGGCTGAGACGACCGCTGTTACATTCTATGGAAGCTAGTCTTACAGACTACTGCCTCAGTAATGGTTTGATTCTCGAGATTCAACCATGGTATGGTCTTCAATGGACCGATTCACTGCCATTGTGAAGCGTTCATCTGCTACTCATCTAATTGAGAAAGTACGAAGCGAACTCTGAAACTGGTCGACCAGCGAACAGCGACATTTCTTATCACCCACGAGACGTGCATATTCCCATAAATAGAATATCCGACACCTAACATCCGCCTTCGACATCTCCGGCAAGCTCGAAATCGTCCCATACAATACTCACTCCAGAAAGGCTCGAGTTGACCACATCCACATAAAGTCGACTGAAATCGATCACATTTGCTCCAAAATCAATCTTGGTCATCGCGAATTGTTCACCATCGTCCGTGTTCAGGTCGTACTCGAACGGTCCAATATAGGCAACTGGTTCACCAAGGATGGCACCCTCGCGGATTAAGATGACTTCACACGCAATCGGAGTCCATGTGCCTTCAGGGTGGTCGACCACACAGGCGAAGGAGAAGCTTGAAAGGACCAGGTCATCGTTCCCATTAGGGTCAGGAGAGGCTGTACCAAAGGTACCGCCAGGAAGATTGTGGTATGTGAGCCAAGCACCATGACCGGGAGACCAGGCTACGTTCGGTGGCGAAGAGGCGGTAAGGTTGAAATCGCTTGCGGGATATGGTACGAAGCCAGTCCAATTCGCGTAGTTGTAAGGATTGGGGCTGGGCTGGTAAAGTTGAATATCATCGAACTGAAGAAACCTAGTGTTAATATCACTCGATTTGAGAAGGAGTAACGCCACGGGAGAAGTCTCATGCTTGCAGAGTGTAGCTTGCAGATACTTACAGTAGCGTTGAAGTACTTGAAAGTGCAGATCGATTCATGGGTACGACCCGCATTCGCAAGATGAAGAAGGGAAAAGGCCATCAAGAAGATTGAAGTGTACATGGTGGACGATGTTAGATGCGACATTAGTGGTGGTGCACAGATGACTGCAGATAGGCAGGCCGTGTTAGCTTGAAAATGAAGTCGAGCTTTCGCTATGTCACAAGGTTTTGATGATGGTGAAGAAAGGAGCAAGAGAGGAGAACAAAGTCGAGGGACGCGAGTGAGAGATTTAATGCCCAAATCCAGAGGATCGTGCCTGCCTTTTGCATCTCTGCTTGTAAATAAAGGCGAGCACCTTCCTGTCTGAACTCTTACCAGACTGTAAAACGCCTGACGTCTTCTACACTGCAAAGCTGGGAAAGAGACAAGATGAGCCACCAACAGGCTGCCATCCCAGTCTTCCATCTACCTTGTGACTGAGCCGGAGGGACTCGCAATTGGCAATGTACAGAATTGCGACAATTTGGCAGAGAGATCCAATCATTCGAAGACATCAGTATCTCTCGACCTGAATCCACCCCATGGCACTGAATTCGGGTCCACCACAACTTCATCAGACGTAAACGGAAGTGGGATCTCATACCTCACATGACGATCCCAGTTCTGCAGCTGCGTATAGGGGCTCCTAAGCCACGCGTGCAGGTCATGCAGGAAGATACATGCCCTCTCTTTCCCCAGCAGCTCCCCGATCAGGTGCTGCGCAGTGCCCGTGCTTGACCGAATGTCCACTGTTCCGAGTGTGCTTAGGGTATAGTCGAGGATGAATTCTGCATCATTGACGCGCCGAGCTGCGCCGTGGCATCTCGACGAGCCTTGTGCTGCCAGGTCATCAAAGACGGAGAGTTCGCGTCGAATCCAGGTGCGCGCTTTACTTTGCAAGACACTGGATTTTTCAAACTCGGCAGGCGTGTACTCTTTGTACTTTGAGAAGCTGTTGCTGCCCGTGTGCAGACTGTATAGATTGTGCTCGTAGACGAACCTGCGCCGTCTCATGGCTGACGGCGACTGAGAGGATGGGTATAGCTGCGGCTGTGGCTGTGGTCTGCGTCTTCGTCTTCTTGCTCTGGGCCGATGGTTGTCAATCCAAGATGCCGCAGCATTGCTTTGTGGTGGTGGCTGTTGCGGCACGACGAAAGTTTTGTAATCATCTGGGCTGCGCCAGTCGTACTCTACGACTTTCACGAGTTGCTTGCATAAAGGGCAGGTGGGATGCTCTTTGAGCCATGAGGTAAGGCAGATGAAGTCGAAGAAGAGGTGGTTGCAGGGACTTGCGATGGCGCGTTCTGTAATGGGCTCAAGGCAGATAGTACACTCCTCAGGTACGAAATTTGTTTTCTTGCCCTTGTTCTTGCTGGTACCGCTGATGTTTCTGTGAATTCTTAAATCTTCGATGTTGGATTTCGCTTCCATGGGTTGTTGTACAAGAGTGGCGCATCTCAAGGCATGGCGTTTGTATCGCGGATCATGACCCGGGCGATTATATCATTCTTCAACGGGCTCTACTCATCACGTGACCGTTGTACCCCAAACTAACCGTCAGCGCACAAACTGTCGAGTGCATGCATATAGTATATGTGCGATCGCTCACCCGACGGAAACCCCGGACTGTTGGGGACAACGAATGAACCGGGAATATAGAGATCATGCGGTGCATGCGTAGGCTCCTCGTGGTAAACGTGACTCCAATGAGTTTTAACCCCGGTCCCGCACTACCCAGTAGAGGTACTGTATTGTCGCCATGTAGACCAGATCGGCATGATGGCTGATAGGTACCTTACACATGCACGAGTTGCTCAGGTATCCTAGTCTGCCTGGCAACCGCTTCCATCTGGCAAGGGAAACCATGCAATAATGTCTGCATTGACGATCCGAATGTCTGCATGTACAGGTCGTATCTGTTTTCCTGCCTGCATGGCTGCAGTCCCACAGACAGCACCAGTCTGAACTTTGTGAAGCAGTGCTGGATTCGATCTACGGATTAGTCGTCATCCAGCTCTGCCCAGTGCAACATGAGGTTGGATTTGCATTAGCTCAGCTGCGGAGGCGTGTGGGCCGCACGTGCTCCACACGGCCAGTGCGAACAGGATATGGCTTTAATATCGCGAGGCTGCCGTCTGTTGTCAATGCCTATAAATACATTCGATAAACAAACAAAAGACTGTAGTGATTAACATATTTAACAGAGAGGGTATCAGTGAAAGGACAGTCAACAACCAGCGCCTCGCTCCCAAAATGCTCAGTCTCAAAGCTAAATTCAAACTCCATCTGCTTCTTCTCTTCACCGCCACTGCAGCGGCCTGGAACTTGAACCAGTTCACCAACTTTGTCGTCTTTGGTGATTCTTACACTGACCAGGGCCGCTACCCGTATGTGCAAAGCCATAATGGCACTCTCCCCAAGCCGCACGACGTGGTTCCAAATATCAACGTTAATGCCGACGGCGGTCGCACCTGGCCTGAGTATGTGGGCCAATACCAGCGCAAACTCGCCATTTCCAACTACGCTGTGAGCGGAGCGTCGTGCTCGCAGCTCATCACACCAAGGTACTCCCCTGACATTCACCAGAATTGGCCGAGCGTCCGCGAGTACCAAGTACCAGCCTTCTTCAACGATCTTGACGCGGATGCGCTAAACATTCAAGGGGTACCGACTCGTGGACACAAGCTTAATGGCCAAAACACCGTGTACGCCATCTTCATTGGAACCAATGACTTGGGCGGTAAGGGCTTCATCGATGACCAGGAAGTCAGGGGGAAAAGTCTTCCAGACTATGTCTCTTGTGTCTTCGAGGCCGTGGAAAATCTGTACAAGAGGGGTGGGCGGTATTTTGTGCTCTTCAGTCTGATCGACTTGTACGAGACGCCACTCTACGCGAATGCCAGCCAGCATGGAGTGCCAAAGTCGCCAAGATTTTGGCCTCTCAAGGTACGTGGTGCTTGAATTTGCTTGACCCGAATCGAGGAGATTGAGGCTAACGTTCTCAATAGCCGGATAACACCACGGCCGCGTCGGAGAAGGTGAGACAGTATGTGCAGACAGTCAATGAGCTGTACAAATATCGAACCGGATATACCGCTCTCGCAGACAAGAGCTTTGCGGGTGCCCATTTTAGCTTGTTCAACACCGAGGCCTTGGTGAGTTCGAAACAGTGCCTGCCAGGACCATGCTAATGTGTGGCAGATCCGTGACATGTACAAAAATCCAGGCAATTTCTTGAACGGCACACATAAACCGTACAATGTTAGTGATTGGGTCGTTCGAACAAATAGTACCAGTCCGGACAGCTTCTTGTGGTATGACGAGTTGCATCCTTCTGAACAGGTGGACCGCTGGATCGCCAAAACGTTCTTGGACGTGGTCAAGGGTGTCAGCAAGTACGGCGTGTACTTCAACTAGAGCATCAGGCCCGCCGTACTGTACACTCCGGTTGTCCAGGAAATGAATGGATGCCCGCTTTACTGAAAGTTCTTGACCATCTCAAAGACGTCGACCCATGCCTCCGGCCGCTGGCGACCGACCTCGTGCACTTCATTCAAGTACTGTTCCAGGTCATAGCCAGCATGAATCAACTCATCTTCAGTACCCCACTCGCCCATCAGCTGAAGACCCACTGGTATCTGGCCGTAGCCGTAGACAGGATCAACATAGCCGACAGGAGCACTTAGAGCAGGCAGCCCCGTGAAATTTGCAAACCAGACATACTCCATTGTCTTTTGTGTCATGTTTGTATCTGAGAATCCATGGACCAGGTCCGCCGTACGAGCCATTGGCCAGCCCGCATTTGGTGTGGTGGGAGTGATTAGCAACATGCCAGGGTGTTTTTGGAAGAGAGCTGCCACGTGCTGCATCAGGAGGTTACGGAGTTTCTGAGCCTGAAGAAACTCGAGGGCGCCCGCCTGTAGACCAACAGTGACCAAGATCTTGTTTGCTGTGGTAAGCTCTGACACGTCGTTAAAATGCGAAGCGATCTCGGAGAGGATGGTCAGAGCGTGTGCATCTTGGCCTTCACTAAGGTAGGGAATGTCAACATCCACGACCTTGTATCCATGCATCTTGACCAGGTAGAGGATCGCAGCTTTACAAGCTTGTTGAACGGAATCGTCGGCGCGATTGAACCAGTGACGACAGATACCGAGGACTCGGGTAGGGTTTGTGGATCTACCAGGAGCAGGGAAGAAAGCGGAAGCCTTCTCCAATGGATCAGGTTGAGCCATCAGATTGTAGGCCAGTTCCAGATCAACCATGTTTGCGGCCATGGGTCCGGCGACGCTGGTGCTCGGAGCCAGGTTGGGTGTGGGCCGAGTGGAGACGCGGTCATGAGAAGGCTTCAGACCAAAGACTCCGCAGGCTGCGCTCGGTATACGAATGCTACCGCCCCCGTCTGCGCCGAGCGCAATGGGACAAAGACCAGACCCAACGATCAAGCCGGAGCCTGAAGAGGAGCCTCCCGTATAGTATGTCTCGTTGTAGGGATTCAAGGGAGTGCCGTAGTTGGTATTATTCCCAGAGGTGTCGAGCCCAATCTCGTGCATGTTCAATTTGCCCAGGCAGATAGCACCTGCATCGATCCACTTCTGAACACACCAAGAGGTCTGGACATCGTCTTCTGCGTGGTTTCGCGTTGTTCCAAAAGTGGTCTTGTAGCCAGTCAGGTCAACCTGGTCTTTGATCGCGATAGGCACACCATCGAGCAGACCCAACGATTTTCCTTCCAGAAATCTCTTGGTCGATCGGAGGGCAGCTTCGAGGATAAGATCGATCTTGCTCTCGGTGAATGCCAAGGCGTAGTCCGTTTGATTCCGGACATCCCTCAGTATGAGTGGAATGAGGGCCTCGACGACGTCCAGCGGAGTTGAAGTGCCAAAGGTGTACGCGTGATGGTAGTCCAGGACGCTGTAGAAACGATTCTCAGGCTTGGCGGCCGGCTTCTTGAATTCTTGCTGGCTCTTGGGCGGAGGTCGGGAGACGCTAGTTGGAGGTCGCGGAATGACGGTGGGGGTCCATCTTGGCTCAATGGTGTCAAGACCGGAAATCTTGTTGAGATTGGAGAAGCCGGTGTTGCGATAGAGAAGCTTTGCGACCAGGTTGGAGTTTGTGATGAGGTATGCGCCCCAGCTGAACCAGCGGCCGTGGAATTCTGGCTTCTTGGGGCGCCTTGCTGGGATATACGGGACAGTGCAAAGGCGGGGCGTAGGGGCGTTGACGGCCGTGAGAGATATTGGCCTTGGAATGCTCTTAATGCTCTTCTTGGGAGCGACGCCGCCGCCGCGTTTGGCGCCGCGATTCGACATGCTGTTGCCGCCGGACAGTAAGGAGTGTGGGAGTCATGGCCATGGCGAGTTTTTGAATTTTGAGCTTGCCCGTGGTCACGGCTTTAGCGAGCCATTGGAAATGAAAAGGGGGGTGCATATCACAGGATAATGACGCTTGTAACGGCGCAGTGTGCAGCAACCATCACGCATCTGGTATCGCTGCAGCGGTACAAACAGTACCTCACGAGGTAGCCGACAACAGTTTGAGCCCACTAACAGGGCTGCCGCAACTGTTCTTCTCCACCCAGGCCCGACCCTAGTCCCCGTTTATTTGTCCACCTTCACCTCCGGCCTCTTGAACGCTGCTCGTTGTCCACGTCTTCTGGTTGCAGGCGATGGTAGGAGGTCGAAGACTAGAGGCTCTCGCGGCTGTCGACCCATTCATGTGAGGCTCGGCAGTCCTAGGTCGTCTTTGAGCCAGCGCTGGTCCCACTCAAGAGGCCGTCTGACGTGCGCTTTCCAGTAATAAATGTAACTGGGATCCAATCACGGTGCTCTATCTAGCTGGTTTTTAGCCGTGATGCTCTTCGCGCTCACATGGCCATGGGTCGATCATTGCAGACAAGCCACTGTGTCGGTATCTTAACATTACTGATATTCGTCGCGTCGAGCGGGTAACTGGCAGAGACATGGGTTCCATGTCAATTGCGGTGATCATCTTACGGTACGAAATACATCAGTCGCAACCTCGGATCAATCTTTGACCCAAGTGGCCATTGCTCCCAAAGCGTCGGAGCTCTCATTTGCGACTCATCGCATCTTGTTGAGCAGACTCAGAGTCGGACGAAACGAGCAACAGTCCGCCCGACTCTGACTCGAGCCTTCACACTATGTTCACAAGGAGCCTCAGCAGACTTCAGATCGAGATCAGAGAGAGGGAATCTTGAACCACGTCTGTCCTGACGAACGCTGGCAGGACCTTGCAATCTCACCCGAAGACGCAGTGGTTGAGTTTGGGAGCAGACGTTGATTGTGCCAGTAATGCCGCAAGGGTGTAACTGCAGCTGATCATGCATGAAGCGAGCTCGAGCTCCTGTGTGAGGTCCGCTTCCGGATTGCAACGGCGATTGAAGACGAAAGCGATTTGGAAGGACCGGCAACGTGCCTTCTTGAGCTGCTGCCCAATGGCATTGAGCGGTTAAGTCTCCAATACTTGAGCGTGAGTGCATAGTCTGGGAACCACGCCGAATAAGTTCTCATTGAAGCGCATCTACAGCAGCTCGAAGAGTGAGCTGCCCATGTTCAAAATGACCCAAAGGACCGCGCCTATCTTACAACCATGCTGGAGACTTGCCCAGTCAGGGTAACGCCATACGCCATGCTAAGTATCTCTACCATCGTCTGAACAAAATGCTTAATCCTGGTCGTCTTTCACCTTCATGCCAGCAGCAAACTTTTTGCCAATCTCGTAACTGCTAATCATGATAGCACAAGCTGGAGCTACCTTCATGCAACGAGCGACCCACCCTCTGAACAGGCCCGCCATGCCCTCTTCCCGGTAAATGTGCAGTAAGAAACGCGGCATAGAGCTCATCTCGGCTGACAGGGCTTGTCCGGTCTCCCCTGAACTCTTACTGTCTCCAGCATGACGCAACACTTGCTGGCGCGTCTTGCCGACATCGAATGGAGTAGTAACTAGACTTGCAGCGAAGCCGGCGCCAGCCCCAGCAGCAAAGCTGTCTATCAGCGTTGTTGTGGTGTCTTGCTTGTTCCTGGACCCACTTCTTCTCCGGGTAAGTGGCACGGTTCGATCGACCTCGCGGCCTCTGTTCCGCTCGCGAGCATCTGTTATTAAAGACCGGCCCGCTTCATATCCCCACCAGTACAGGGCTGAGAAAGGAACGTCACGCCACAATGTCAGACTGAGGCCGCGCCAAAGTGTGTGTATTCCTTGTGAAGCGACCATTTCTTTCACACCCGCAATGGTCTCTTGCAAATTCGTCGCTCCGTCTTTGGAGTGATGAGCTTGCATTCGTGTGCGAAACAGTTCGACTGGAGAGACGAAGAGAGCGGCAAATACTCGAGCCGAACTGCCCGCAATGAGAGGAGAGTATGTGTCCGAAACCCTGCCTACCATAGGACTGTGTGGAGAGGATCGAAGCCAGTCGTAGCCCGCAAAGTAGATGACGTTGCCTGGAACCGCCATGACCAGCGTTGGACTGAGACCACGCCATAGCGTGAGTATCCCTTCGTTTCGTGCAATCTTGCGCAATCCATCGAAAGTCGACGTAAAAGTGCGGCGCTGAATCTCCTGATATTCACACTCCAAGTGCGGCTGCGTGATGGACGAGGCTCCTGGTATTGAGCCCAGATGAACCGCACCGCCCTCGCCTGCGACGCAAAACGGGGCGTTATTGTTCACCCAGAACACTTCTCTGCAGCACGCGGTGACCCCCACGCTCGGCGGTAAATTCGAAAAGTTGCGGAAGGAGCTTGTGTTGCGGAGTTGAGATGTGGTATTGGGAGGAGGAGGGTGTTGGGACTGTAACCGGACACGGACGACATCCAAAGGCGTCACTGATGTCTTATTAGTGACAGCTCGCGGTCGCTATCTTCAAGGGGCGACTTTACCTAGCAAAGATGTGAGGACGCTGCCCAAGACAGCAGACATCATCTTCTGAGACAAAGAGATGTCCGCTGGAGGCGCATCATCCTCTTGTAGTGGTACGCCAGGCGCCCGAGCTTCTTGTATTCTGTCATGATCATGCGCTTCTGTAGATGTTGCCGTCATATCTGTTTTCTTTCCAGCGCCGATTTGGCGTGGTGGATGATCCTAGTGGCGTCCCATGCACTGTCTAGTATTCGATCTGTCTTGCTTGCGATGGCCGAACTTGTCTCGGTAGGAGCAGAGGTGTACATTAAGATGGGAGTAGGGCGATGTGTTGCCGTGTATGAGTCGAAGCAGCCGGCTACCGATATCGTCTAGATTCACTCAAAGATGGTCAATGACGCGGACCCCGTAAAAAACGCCGACTGCGCCGGCGCCCGATCGACGACGGCTCTTCGGACTTAACGTTAAGAGTCACTCATGCCTGCCGACGTCAGAACATCACTCATAGTCATTATGGACCCTCACACACTCTCTCATGCCGAGCGGAGATGCCATCCTTTGTGTTAGCTGTTGATTGTACCATCACTTAGACCCATCCTTTAGATCTCGCTATTAGACTTGCGCTTTCCAGATTTGCCGTAATGAAGGAGACAGAAGAGGAGCTCGAGGCATTCCGCCGGCAGTGGAGAGAAGAAGTCTCCAAGAGACCTTCCAATAACCAGAAGCCTAGATCGAATGTTGTCCCTCAAAAGGTAGCGACAGCCTCATCGAGTAAGGGAAAGCATCGCGTGCCTCCCGTTTCCACGAAACATGTGCACAATGTTGATGACAGCGAGTTCGCGCCACCCGATTTGAATGATATCCCAGATAAGGAGGACTTTTTGACACTTGGCAACGAAAGCACGCGTCACAAGGCGTTCGAGGGTACCAAAGAGCCACAAACCGCCCTTGAGCATTATGAGAAGGCTGTTGAGCAAGAGGCAGGGGGTAGGTTGGGAGATAGTGTCAGTCTGTATCGCAAAGCATTCAAAGTATGTTCTCGAGCCATTTGTGGTCCCGTTCGCTGCTAATAGCCATTGTAGCTTGATGACCGCGTTCATGAACAGTACAAGAAGAAACACTTTCCCGCTTCAACGACGACAAAGAAGGTCTCCCAAGCTCCTGTACAGCCATCGGAATCAACTGCAACCACTTCACGTGTGGTGTCAGCTAAGGGAGACTTCGAGGAAGCAGCTCCTGTTGAGCGAGGCTCAGTCTCTATGCAACAGCTCATGGAAGAGTTTCAACAGCTCGAAATCGTGCCCGCTCCGCCCGAGACAGATCTTTCAGATGCTCTGCCGTGCCCAATCGCTGACATTCCGGGCGAGATCCTTGTAGCAATGCTTTCAACCGTCGCTCAGGAAGATCCGGGTCTGCTCAGCAAGCTTGCTCTGGTTTGTCGGCGGCTCGCATATCTTGTCACCACAGAGAACAGCATCTGGAGACAGATTTGCGTTGGTGAGCGCTATGGTTTTGCTGCGATGCATTACCGATATGTGGTCGACCTCAAGGGCACCCCGTTGTGGACACTGAACCGGAACTTGGCGCATGCTGGACCGCCCGCCAAAGCTGCATTCATTGACATGACACCTGCAATATACAAAACGTATCGGCAACAGTTCCGTCATCGCCCTCGAGTCCGCTTCAACGGGGCGTACATTAGCACGGTTAATTACATCCGTCAGGGCCAAGCTGGTCAATCTCGGTATACTTGGAATAACCCGGTGCACATTGTCACATACTATCGTTATCTCCGCTTCTATCGAGACGGCAGTGCCATATCGTTGTTGACGACTGCAGAGCCGGCGGATGTGGTGCACCACTTGAGTAGAGAGAATGTAGGTGTCAATCATTCAAGTGGCTTGCCGCAAGTAGTCATGAAAGATGCTTTGCCAGCTCGATGGCGACTTTCTGGTCCCGCTAGTGCGGGCACCGAAGACGATTTCGATCCGGAATCGCACCAAGACTCTTTTGCGGGACCTGGACAGTACGCGCGCGAGCCTCAATCAGACTGGTCAATACTTGGGGACAATATCGAAAGAGAAGGCGATGTTCACATAGAGACGGAAGGTGTGATACCCAAGTACATGTACAAGATGCAATTCTCCTTTGCCAATGCCGGGAAAAAAGACGGACCGCGCAACAACAAGCTCAACTGGAAAGGCTTTTGGAGCTACAATCGGTTGACGGACGACTGGGGTGAGTTCGCGTTGAAAAATGACAAACCGTTTTTCTTCAGTCGGGTAAAGAGCTATGGCACAGGACAATGAGTCATGAAACCGGGGCCCTGTGCAACCTTGTATATTGATAGATGTAGACTGGCCCTAGGGGTCTTTGGAGGGATGAGATGAGGGCAGAGCTCTATGAGAGACGAGGCGCAATTGCATCAAGTGCAGTTTGATAAGGTACAAACATAATCGGCGTGTCAACGTTTCAGACAAGGCGTTGAGGTCTGGCGCCTCCCACATCGGACCAGTCGTGCCAACACCGTTCAAGGCGGCACTAGCACATGCTAATCTATCTTAAGCTACCGTGGCTACTCGCGTTGACGATCATGTGTCGGCAGTCCCTGCGTCCTGCCGGGCAGAGGAACCGGCACTCGTGCGTGCGGCGGTCATGCATTCAGCTGGCATAGTGACGTTGTAGGCCTGCACCACAGTCAGCAGCATAGTTGCTGAAGTGAAATAGTGTTCAGTGTGTTTACGAGAGCAGACGCAGAAGCAAAAGGAGGCGCGAGAAGTGGTGGGCCTGTATCGCCGAAAAGGGAGTAGGGGACGGAGAGCCTCAATGCTACCTCGTTTTGACATCTCGCCACACATCTGCTTCGATTCGTTCTCTTTCATGTCCGCTTGGACAAGGCGGACAGACACACACTCTCTCTCGCTCAACTGTCTCTCTCTTCTTCCACTTGTAGCAGCATGAGACTACTCTGTCCTGCGCAGTGACCAGCCGCAAAAGGCTCCGCTAGATCAGTCCCTGTCTCACGCGCCCCGGGAAAGAAAGATCACAAGTCGGAGCCCACCTGCCTCGTCTGCATCCCGGCCATTCGTCTACAACACCCCCACGAGGGGCTCGAGTCCGCCCCCCTCTGACACTTCCACACATCCTTCTTCCGACAGGTTTTCGTTTGTATACTCTACCATTTGTGGCTTCGTGCATCTTCGCCCAGCAGCCATGACTGATCTCCTGCGGCCTCACCATTCCACGCTCGGCTCTCAACAATCACACTTGCCAGATATTCCTCATGGCTGTCGAGAGATAAGACCGCCGCCCGGTTCTCGCTATGAGAAGCTCGCCGAAATAGCTTCGCCCATAAGCCCTGCAGGCTTCTTTGAGTATGATCGCAGAATCAAGGACGGCTCCCTTCTCAAGCGTACAAAGCGCACCAAGGTACGCAGATCATGCCACACACCCCACCATGTCTGTTGCTGAACATCTGCATAGAGTTGGAAAACAACATACCTTGTCCTACGACCACAATGCCTATCCTTATACAAAGACCCAGAAGAAACACAGTTGC
Organism: Taxillus chinensis; assembly: GCA_023512835.1. Classification (NCBI taxonomy): domain Eukaryota; kingdom Viridiplantae; phylum Streptophyta; class Magnoliopsida; order Santalales; family Loranthaceae; genus Taxillus; species Taxillus chinensis. Next base: position 105,227 of record JAKCVP010000399.1, on the reverse strand, counting down.
GACACAAGATAAAGCTCTCCGACATCAGCGCTGTTGCAATGCGAAAAGATCGGAAACGGAAAGGTGAGCACGAGGGTGTTTTTGGCTTGTATACGCCGTGGCGGACCTTTCACTTCGAAGCACGGTCATACGCTGAAGCGAGAGGCTGGGTTGACACACTGCGACGTGAAGCCAGAGTGGATGACGAACAAGACTCTGTCGACTCGACCGCGCTTCAGAAGGAAAGCCGTGGCCGGCCTACTATCAGCACTGCGCGGAACTCCGTCGATCGTGAATCATCGAGCTCACCAGACCGGCTGCCCGGAAATATGCATCGGCTCGACGGCCCGCGCTCAACGCTCATGAGATCAAGTTCGACCATATTCGAGTTCTCGGGACCAGAGTCGTACTCTGACTTCTCGGACGCACCGGGGTTCTCGAGCGGCGCTGAAGGCCAGTCACCTAGTGCAAAGCGTCCGCAAACCGCGTATCCTCCCATCATCGCTCGCGATCATTTCTATGAGCAGAGACCCACAACAGACCGCAAACGTACGGTTGCTACGCTGGATCTCAAGGATGAGGCACGAACCATCACCCACGGTAACTTGCTATATTTGAAAACAAGAACAGGAGTCAAGCAGTGGAAGCGCTACTGGGTGGTACTTCGCCCAAGGCATATAGCCTTCTACAAAGACCGCGATGTAAGTGCGGCGAAGTTTCAACGCTTTTTCTAGGACTAACGCTCGATAGGAGTATTCGGCCCTTCAGATTCTACCAATCGAGGACCTGGTCGATGCCGTTGAGATCGATTCGATATCCAGAAAGAAAAACTTTTGTATGCAGCTTATCATGGAAGACCGTAGTTATCGCTTCTGCGCATGCCACGAAGACGACCTGATGCGATGGCTTGGCTCAATCAAATGCCTCCTTGCGAGGCGAAAGGGTTCTGCTGGCGAGAGTGTCGGGGCAACGACACCGTTATAGCGTGCGGTCCATCACGGTCCGTAGCAAATCTCCAACGAATAATGCCGGCCCAGATGGCAACGATGCGATGAATAGAACCGGTAATGATAATCTCCGTCGAGAAGCTATGCAACGGATTCTTGGTGCCTATCCTTAACCGCACCTAGCTGACGGCGGATGCATGACACTTTGGCATGAACGATGACGAGCCTGTCAAGACCAGTTCGTCTCAGGTGCGCTCAACTAGTTGTACAATGCTCCTCACCGTGTGCTTATGTATCCACGCTTTAGACCTGCACTTCCCCACCTCCACCAAAAATGCTCACTCTCGGCATAAGCAATGACAAAACGATGCAATCCTGCTAGATCGAGGCGGGCTTCATTTGCTACCAGAGAGGCCTTTGCCACAAATCTCCTTCCCGACCTCGTTCAAGAGGATCTTGTCCTCGGCAGCCAAGCCAGGCATTTGGTGCTTGTTCACGATAATAGACGAAACGTCCATGGCCGTCAAAAGGTCCCGAATCTCCTGATCAGATTCTGTATCTCCAGCCTTGTAAAGCAGTCGACCGAGTGCAAGAACCAGGGAGCGGACAACTTCTTTGGTGTCCTCCTCAGACTCGATGCCATGACACAGGCAAGCCGAGAGATCATACGCAATACTGCCTGCCGTTTCCACTCTGTGTTCCTGCCGTGCTGTGAATTGCGCAGTTGCGAGGTTGAGCGCCAGCGACGCTGCTGCGACGCGGATCTGGGATTTTTCTTTTTCCTGCAGACTGCCCAGGACGAGGGAGACGAGCTCACCTGCGACGGCCTCTGACGTGAGGAGCGCATGCCGGAAGACGGGCGAAGAGAAGAGGTTACAGCCGACGTGCAGAGCAACGATGCGTAGATTGTACGGGCAGTCTGAGTCGAGCTTGTTGACGTGCTGCAAGAGCTTCACGGTCGTTTCGTGCGCCTTTTCCTCTGCGAAGAAGCCGCTCACGCGGGGGTCGACTAGCATCAAGCGAAACAGGTCGTATGCGATGAACGTGACATCCGAGGGCAGCTGAGTCAACGCGTTGCGGAAAGTCTGTGCAAGCTGCACCAGGTCTGGCAGCGGTGCTTCCTTGGCTCCGTCCTCGTTTCTCGTTCGTATGAACGTCACTGCCTTTTGATAGCCTGGCTGCGAAGCTGCACTGCCTAGTTTCGCCGTCAGCTTTTCGAGCGGCGGTAGCTTTGCGTATATTGTCGGCCGCGTAGTCTGCCGTGAGAAGGTGTTGAGCTTCAGCTTCTCGTGAGGGTGCGGTGGGAATGCGGATTGCACCAACATCCGGATGTTGCCCTTTAGCTGTGCAGGATTAGCTCCGCTCCATTCCTGCTCCTTGACACCCTTCAGAAATGTCATGAACGTGGGGGTGGCGCGGACAGTGTACTTGCTAGCAAGATCGTATGCCTTGCTGATATCGACCTTGATCAAGGTCGCTTGTGACGGGAACTCTTCTGCTAATTCGTCATACGTCGGATACACAATCTTGCAAGGCGGACACGTAGCGCTAGTGAAGAAGATGCACGCGCAGGACGATTTCGCATGTGCGAGTAGCGCATCCACCTCTTTCAAGGTAGTGAGATTGTGCACGACGCCCTGACGAATACCATTCTGCGTGCCGTTCACTTTGCTAGGCGTAGCAGCAGCCACTGGCCGTGTCTGCGGCGGCACGTTCTGAGATGGGACTGGGGCCTGGGTGACACCTCGCATAGCCTGATCTAGTTGTGGCTTCAACATTTGACCAAAGGGTGTATTCAGCACCGTCTGCGGCAGTGATGTGATGTGCGAGGGGATGTTCTTTCCCAGCAAGAACATGACAAAGTCATTGGAGAAGTTGTTGCAGTTGTGGGCGAACAGGTCGTAGCTCTCCGGAGTGTAGATTTCCTTCAAGGAGTCCAGATATTCCAGTATGACCGGGAGATCCAGCTCAGTCCTTCCAAGGTTGATCTTCTCCATGGGCTCGCCATGATGAGTCCTGCCAGCGTAGGCAGTCTGTACACCAGCTCCGTAGAAGTATTCAATGGCCGGCGAGCCGAAGACGACGGAGGTGTGGTAGACGGCGTCGATCTGAATACCAAGAAATTGCGCAGAGACCTGGCGAGCAAGTCCCTTACTCAGATCGTAGACGTACAGTTGGACGTCCATGTTGATCCTTCTTGTGCCTGGACGGCAGGGTCCAGAATCGGGCAAGGGTTCTCCGGAGTCTTGAGAGGGATCAATATCTTTTGCAGCGGTACCTTGCTGGCCTGTACAGGAAATGTCATGGGTTGCAGGTACGGTTCTGATGTAGACCGTAGGCTGGGTCCGAGAAGGTTCGATGAGGGCCCGGGAGGCAAAGTACAGCACAGGCGCACGTCAGTCGAGTGTGGCCTATTCTTGACTGGCCTCTGTGGTGGCACTGGTGGGCACGGTGGGGTCCACGTCCACGTCCGAGGCGGCGGGCGGGCGCTAGCAGGGAGCCAGATCAGCGGCGAAATGGGCCCGCGGTTCCGTGGGTTCATGTTCCAATGGTTCTGCCCCCATCTCTAAACTTTCTTATCGCAAGTCCTCACCATCTCTCACTGCCCGCCCTTTCTCTTGCCAGCTCTCGCGCATGCCAAGTCTCTAGGCAACAAGACGAGGCCACTCTCTTTCCTACCGTCGCTCGCTACCTTTGAGTTTGGCTAGCACATGCCCGCGCCCGACTCCAGGCATTGACCCCTGACACCCGCGACGCACCATCTTGCACTATGTCCTTTCGTGAGAACAGTGCCCGCCAGAGGCCCAGTCTTTGGTCCTACGTCAGCTTTTCCAGCGGAGGCAACCGACGAGGCTCCATGTCCCTGCCACGTAGCGAGCGCGAAGATCAAGAAGACGATCATGAGAAAGTGGAGCGCATCGCTGGGAGACCACGCTCCCACACAAACCCTGCCAATTCCTACCCGATCGCACACACTTCTCAGAAGCAGACCATATGGAAAATCGCTGCTGCATTTTCCGTCCTCTTCTTCTTGCTGTACTTCTTCGGTCCCAGCCAGCAGCTCAAAGGTTCGTCGCATTTGCAATCTGTTCTTTACCCACTGCTGACCGACCAGACTTAGCTTCAGCCCATTTGCACAAAGAAGCATCAACCCTGACTACAAAGTGCGATAAATCATCGAGCCCCAATAAGCCCCTTGTTCAGTATGCCCTTATGATCGATGCCGGAAGCACGGGCTCCCGTATCCACGTCTACAAGTTCAACAACTGCGGCTCAACCCCAGAATTGGAGAATGAAGTCTTCAAGATGACGGAACCGAAGAAGGGCGGCTCTGGTTTGAGCAGTTTCGATTCGGATGCCGATGCTGCAGCAAAGAGCTTGGATGTCCTGCTCGACGTCGCCGTAGACAGCATCCCCGAGTCCTTCAGATCCTGCTCCCCCATTGCCGTCAAGGCCACCGCAGGTCTGCGTAAATTGGGCGAGGAAAAGAGCAATCGTATCCTCCGAGCTGTTCGCAATCACATCGAGACTCAGTACCCCTTCCCCCTTATCTCCGAGGAAAAGCATGGCGTCGAGGTCATGGACGGGACTGACGAAGGTGTGTACGCTTGGATCACCACCAATTATCTGCTCGGAAAGATCGGTGGTCCCGATGAGACCCCCACAGCTGCTATATTCGATCTGGGCGGTGGCTCTACTCAGATTGTCTTCCAGCCCACCTTCCCCAAAGCTGTCGATGGTGGCATGCCCGAGAAGCTTTCTGAGGGAGATCACAAGTACGAGCTCGCCTTTGGAGGCCGCGAGTTCTCGCTCTACCAGCACAGCTATCTTGGCTACGGTCTCATGGAAGCCCGCAATCAAATCCATCGCTTCATTGTGAACACTGCCTACAAAGCGGAGGGTAACCCCGCTGCTGTACTCAACAAGCCGATCATCAATCCTTGCCTGATTCCCGGTACAAAGGCGACCGTTCAGGTCGAAATGGAGGCCGGCAGCACCCTCGGATCAAAGATCTCCGTCACAATGGTTGGTCCTGAAAAGGGCTCGGCAGCACAGTGCCGTGCAATCGCCGAGCGCATCTTGAATAAGGACGCCGACTGCAAGCTTACGCCCTGCGCCTTCAACGGCGTGCATCAGCCTCCTCTGGAGCGCACATTCGCCCGCGAAGACATTTACCTCTTCAGTTTCTTCTACGATCGTACCAAGCCACTAGGCATGCCAGACAGCTTCACCCTCAACGAGCTTCACCAGATCACCGAGAAGGTCTGCGCCGGCAAAGACTCATGGGGCTCATTCAAGTCTACCCCGGGCGCCATTGAGGAGCTCGAGGACCGCCCGGAACACTGCTTGGATCTCAACTTTATGGTTGCTCTGCTGCACACGGGCTATGAAATGCCCATGGACCGCGAGGTCAAGATTGCAAAGAAGATTGCTGGGAACGAGTTGGGTTGGTGCTTGGGTGCTAGGTAAGTCCCCATCTCTCTATAATCACCCCCTGTGCGATCCACTTGGTGCACATGTGCTAATATGTGCCACAGTTTACCTCTGCTCCAGCAAGAATCAGGCTGGACATGCAAGATCAAGCAGGTTGCTTAGGATAGAAAGGTTTTCACTCTTCATCACACCGCACTCGAGCGGAATTGTACGACGCCATGTATCATGTCCTTTTCCGACACGCCCTTAATGTCGGTAGGTGTCCGCAAACAAACAGGAAAGAGTAAAGAGAGGAATCTAATAGTGGGCATTGGAAACGGCGTCGTTGGTGTTTGTCTTCATTTGGGCATTCGGGCATTCAAAAGCCGTGTAGATGTATGTATTCTGAGTGGCTGCTGGCCTGCATTCGGGGTCTGGAGGCAGCGTCACATGTGCACACAATAGAGCGCAGATGATGCATCTGTCGAGCCCGCGTCGTCATAATTGGGGGGGTATCATTCCGTCGACCGTGATATTATTACTCAAGATGCAAGATGCAAAGATGCGGTAGTACAAAAACGTGTTTTTCCATCTCCCTTGCTAGGGGTTTGACAAGACGAGCAGGTAGGGTAGGCGTTTTGTTTCAAGCAGTCGCACGGCCCTTTTCCAGATCTTCTGCTGCTGCTGCTGCGCCGACGCCATGTTGGTAGTTGGGGTCATGCACCTGCGCAGTTCCACTGACAGCACGGTCATTTGTCGTTTGCGGGATTCCAGGAGCGTCGGCCTTGGCCTCCTCGAGTGGCACTTCGGTGCGGTCAGGATAGACGTCTAGTCCAGGGCCGCCGTGGGCATGGCCATGCACTTTGCCGCCGGCTGCCTCAATCTCTAGGCGCTTCCACGTCGAGAAAGGTCCGTACTGGTCAGTGTAGTTGATGCTCTTCCATAGGATAACTTCACTGGCAATCGTCGAAGCCCAGCCTAGCCACACAAAGACGACGGCGGCTACAGCGCGACCATTGTGGCGGTACAGGAGATTGTAACGGCCCATGTTATAGAGCTGCTGCTCGATCTGTGCTGCGTTGGGGCCCGTGACGTAGGCTCTGCGACTGGCGGTGACATACTAGACTCCCGTGTCAGAAAATGAGGCAGTGGTATGCCGGGCCGGAGCTCTACTTACAGTCAACGCAATGACATCTGCAGTGAGGAACAAACACGCAGCGACTCCGCAGTACTTCCAAGCCAGCTTGATACCGCGATCTTCTCGTCGCTCTGGCCAGAACAGATCAAAGAAGAAAGCGGCGCCGAAAACGAAGGCGCAGAAGACGCCAGCCCAGATGTTGTAGGAGCCGACTGCAACATAATCGTCGTTGTACTCTGAGTTTGCGCGGGTGCCATATTGGTCAATCAAGTTCTCGGCGTACTTTTGCTGGTCAACAAAGTCTGGATATCAGGGTTAGTCAGGGCATTTGACAGGGCGCAAAGGGTCCGTGCTACGCACCAGACAGTGTGGCTGTGCCAAGCGACTCGGAGAAGACACAGAAGATCAGAGCCAACTGATACACAATGAACTTGGTGCGGCGCAGATGGTAGTCCCTATTGCCAAACATGTAGCTGCTCGCAAACTTGTTCCATCGCATATCAGGAGGGCCCAAGTGTAGACCGAAGACTGTGGGAGCCATGATGTGTTGTTACAATGTGACGATAGGGAAATGTTATACAGGGAGCTGGCGGGCCGGCGACAATCAGCAGCCGAGAAGGCGAGTATAAGGACGAGGATGAACGGATGCGTGGAGTACAGCGGATCGTCTCAGCTGAGCGGTTGTCGCCAGAAGACGCGGTAGCTCGTAAGCTGTTTCGTGCAGACGGACGCCGTGTTCCGGAAATGGCGTGTCAGACACCTGGGACGTGGTATATGAATGAGGCGGCGGATGGAGAGGAATGTGCAGAAGATGCAGATGCAGGTGGTGAAGCGGTATCACTGGGTGTGTATCCCTTGCTGCAAGTTGCACAACCTACGGATGATCAGCTCCGCGCTTGCCGTCATCCCCTTCGCGATCTCTAAAGTGTCGCATCGCAATCTGGGATTGCCATCCTTCACGTCTCGTCGCGTGCCCATGCTGCTCTGCCGCCTTCGTCCGTCCCGCTGCACGCGCGGACTTCCTGCTGGCAAGTTGCGCATTGCTGAAGCAGTGTCTCGATGTCCAAGTCGACATGCTCGCTTGGGATGACCGTTCTCTGCTTTGCATATTGCGAGGACTTAATTTAAGTTGGCCCCACTAGTTGCGGATAGGCAGCTCATGCCGCTCAGCCGTAGTCCCGTCGTCTTGACTCTTCCGCCAACCTTTTGCCGAATACTGATTGCGACTTGGCAGACGTCTCACCTGGCTCCTCGCGCATCGGTGTGTATTCGTCTGTGTATATATAGTATCTGCATAAACACTTGTTGCAAGTAGGATTGCACAAGTGCTGCTACGAAGAGTCCAGACCTCGTCAGCTTTTGTCCGGGCACGCTGGGGCTTGTGGCACCTGTACTGTACTGTATCGTGTCTCTCCTTCGCTTCACGTCTTCAAACGTGCTCTGCAAATATGCAGTGGCCATTCCCTTGCACCATCTGAAAATGTGCCAATGCAAGTCTTGAGTGGCATGTAGCTCATTGGGTCCTTTTGCTTCTGTACGTCTACTACTCTTCAACATGCCCGAAAATGGTCGGCGACCCAGCTCTAGTTGGGATATCAGTCCCACCCCTCCGCTTTCCCCATGCTCAATCTGACCTTTACACTCGCCCTTGCCACTCCACTTACACAGTCCTCCGGTCAGTCATGACTCGAACCACGCACCCAGGCCCAGCAACCTCTACGACCCTCTCATGCCAACTCAGCAAAACGCTCATAGTCTGCCCACCCCCTTCTCCACCACCTCGACCAGGCACAGCTCCAAACCCAGCCTTTGCTGCCGAAGTCCCACTATGCGTCGTTCCCATCCCCTTGTAGATATACTTCATAAGCACATCAATCATCTCGCTTCCCCCTTCAGCCCCGTAGAATCCCTCCAGCAAGCCCGCAATCTCGCTCTGCCGTATACTCTGCAGAATCTCCACCACAGCCGCAGCATACGCATCTTTGCTCGCTGCATCAGCGCCGTACGGCGCCGATGCGAGTGCTGAGCCGAGCGCACCTTTTGCGTCGCCGGAGCGGAGAGCACCCCGGATTTGGGACACGAGTGACTGGACTTCTTCTGCGGAAATGGGCGTGATGCCGGGCGTGAGGGCGCTGAGGTCAAAGTTCTGCGCCGAGTCGGGGTCGTAGGCGTCGATGTCTATTGTGCGGTAGTTGATTTGTGCCATTGTGGAGATTCGTCTCGTCTGCTTCCTTTGCTCGTTGCTCGTGTTCCTCTCGTTGCTGTTTTCTTCGTTCCTCTTCGTCTTATTGCGGCCCTAGACTTGTACGCACGCAGTCGTGAGCTTTTTCGATGATCCGTTGGGGAATGTTTCGAGTGCAAGTAAGGATCAGGGAGCCCGGGATCGTTGGAATGGCACGAAGTGGGTTGCACGGAAGCTTTTTGCGCGTCGGTAGCTTTGCTTTGGGCAGAGAGCAGGATTCTTGATCACTTATGCGCTATAAGACGATGAGTCTTTCGAGTTTTGGTAGGCACGAGTAGAAGTAGACAGGCAGATGACTCGTGGGACTGTACAGTGTAGACGCACGTCAGGTCCTAAGCTCAGTCGAAGGGAGTGACGAATAGCCCCGCGGCCCCGCGTGTTCATGGCTTGGCCTTGGCACCAATACGCCGTGCCTGCCTGCTTTGCGATCGATCACACTGGCCTTCCCTGGAGTATGCTACGACCTCAAGTTCTCAACTCGACATTGTGTTGTGCTGTGTCCACCATTCATTCATCGAGAAGACACGATTACCACTTTGCATTATGAGACGGGAACATGACACGATGCCTGTGCTCACCGCTTTCAATGCGGGCATCTGACGTGTCACTTTGCCAGCCTGGAGTTACTGTATTCGACAACACCTGAGACATCTTGTTTGGAAAGATGGACGAGCAGTATTCAGATCTGGTCTAAAAGTAGTCTAAAGAGGAAAGTCTGCTCTGCTGCGCCGCGGTGGGGAGTACACAATGTACAGGTAATCTGACTAATCGCCTGTCTGTTCTTGACAACATCTGCTTAGCTTGCTCTGATACATGTAAGCAGAATTGGGTGCTCTATCCGAGCTTCGCAGCGAGACTCCGAGTACACGCTCGATACTCGAGACTTGAGCTATGGTGAACTACAAACTCAGCAGCGCGTGTATTAGTCTCTAAGCCAGCCTCTTCGTGCAGATAAAGACACCCATCCGGGCCGACTCTACAGTGCACTGAATAGCCTTTCGATCCTGTGTACATGACATCCGCGGCCGCCGAGCATGATCTAAGTATGAGGAGCGAACAAGGGCATACCTAACGCATCACACGGTCCACCTGCACGGTAAGCATGACGTACGGAAGATGTTCGAGGACCGCAATCTCCGTGTCCCCACCCACATCATACAGTACATAATGTAAGATAGTCTACAGTCCATCGCCCTTCTGCACAAAGCACCAACTCCAAACTCTGCCTCGAACCGCTGAATCGCAATTCACAATCCACCCCGAACTCCCGCTGGCTACAAATCATCCCAAAGGGCAAATTCAACTGATAACAATCTGCATTAGACATGCATTTCAAACACACAGTCCTATCAGCACTTGTGCCCCTCACCGTCAGCGCCGTGGAGTGTATTGACAACGGCGCAAAAAGCAACAAGTGCGTGTCGAAAGGCAGTCTCTGGACTTTCCGCAACTCGTACTGCAAGGGCAGCGAATGGGGCGCAAACAAATCGCACGTCTACACAGACACTAACGGCGCCCACGCATGGTTCCAAATCATGCATGGACAGGTGCAAGCTAATTGCTGGAATGGCTTCGAGGAAATTATCGAGCAGTGCTACGGCAAAAAGCCTGCCGGTATTTATTATGGTGACAGTAGGTGTTGCGCTTTGTCTTTTTCCTCTTCCTCCTCCTCCTCCTTCTTCTTCTTCCCTCTCGTTTTTTTTCATAGAAATGTCCCGCTTCCGGCTCATTTCCCGTTTCCCATGGGGCCAAAGGTGCATTCAACTGCGGACTAAAGTCTAACGCAACGACTAACTCTTGTGTGATGAAAAGCTCCCCAAGAATGGATGTCGTCGCTCGAATTTTGTCACGTCACAGGAGAATAGAATTGATTGGGATCGAGGACCTAGGTAAGTACCTACCTTGCGACAGCGGATTCACGTATGTTTCAAAAGTATGGCATCGAGGAGGACAGCGTTCAACGACTTGATATATCAAAAACGAAGAAAGAGAAAGAGAGGAAAAAAAAGGAGAAAATGACTCCTTGGGTCTTGCCCAGATGTTTTTTCAGTCCGGCGAATCTATTTCATGCAAGATTCACGGCCTGATTTTCACCTTTTGTTCCCAACTCCTTAGACAGATAGCGCCACTCCATTTCTACGTTCAGAGCGTGAAATAGATTATGATTTAGGTCTGTGTGCGTAGCGCTAGCTTCCAAAGTTGTTATAGCCCACACGCGTGGGGGTGATACTATACACACATTCCACTTTATAGTAAGTAGACGTTGGTCCCGTCGTTTGGTCTGAATCACGTGGGTGAACCATATCTTCCTGGTCCCAATTTCCTCATCTATTATCCGTCTATAGGATCCACGAGAGCTAGGTGTCGTTTCCGGCCGCTCCGGCACGAGATCAAACAGGACGGGAACTGACGGCCGTCTATTTCGAAAGTACAAAAACAGGCCTGGCCTCCAAGGACTGATTTGGTTATGGGAGAGACGACAACTCTTCTCATATCGTTCCACGCACCAACTCTGTGCGAGCACCAGACAGTAAGGTACGGTACTGCATGCCATGCCGTCGCGGCTCGGATCCTCTGGAAGCAGTACATACACTTCATCATACAGCAACTGCCTGCTCATCATCACCCTCGGCGGCCACCCTCTGTATGAATGAGTAAGAGTAGAAACTTCACCGACTTGGGTATGAGACAATTCCAGACTCAAGACCTACAACTTTTAGTATACAGTACTCACTTCGGCACATGCAGTAAAACCAGCGGTGCACACCCCTTCATGGGCCCTTTTCCCCCATCCCCGCGCCGAACGGTATTCAAATTAGGTAAAACAAGGTGCAAAGTGCTGTGGGTATATAGCAAAGCGCATCTCGGCTTTTGGAATTCTGTGCTTCCGTGCAGTACAAGGTTTGGCATGCTTCCTTCGATCTCGTGTTCCAGCCGCGACGGCCGATCAGCGTCCCCCCTCCCCAAAAACACGCAGTCAATAAGGATACACCGTCACATCCACGCAGACGAGCTTTACGGTACGAAGTATATAACCCCCCACTATACAGTATCCCCCCCCCCCCCCCCTTTCCCCCCCAATCATTACACCTCACCCAGCAGTCCCAAAAGGGATAAGAAAAGAAGGGGGAAAAGAAGGAAGAAAAAAACAGAAGAAGAAGAGGAGAGAGAGAGAGGGAGAGAGAGGGAGGAAGAAGAAAAAGAGATTCAAACCCATACCAATCGCTTTGTCTTGAAAACATGCAGCTCAACCCCCCCTTTCTCCCAGCGCTCCTAGCCCTGTTAGTCACAAGCGTACGCGCAAGCGACTGCTGGAGTTTACAGGGCAAAAACTGCGTATCCAAGGCCGAACTCTGGGGCATGCGCAGCCAGTACTGCCAGGGCTCCTACTGGAATACCAGCCAGCCGCAATCCTTCACCGACAAGAACGGGAACAAGGCGGAATTCAGACTGCGGTCCACAGACGTTTCCCAGAATTGCTGGACTGGCTTTGCGCAGGTCATTGGGACTTGCTACGGGCATTCTTCTGGAGGCGACTATTACGGTAGCAGTAAGTTTTTCCTTTTCTTTTCCTTTTTCTTTTCTTTTCCTCTTTTTGTCTCCTCTGGCTTTTGGTCTTTCTCCTTCTTTTTTCACCCATGGTTCTGTCCCTGTTACAACAGCTAGGTGGCGCAAGCTCAATTACGAAATTTTTGAGAATTCTAAAAATGACTAACAAGCGAAATTAACAGCTCCCTCGAACTGGGAAGCGACGCTCAACTTCTGCTTCGAGGGAAATTAGAACTCGTCATTAGACGTAGCCGTCGAGCTGAATACGGAGGGACAGGAGTGGCATGGACGGCCAGATTACTTTTCGTTTCAGAGCATGGCGTCGAGGAGAGCCAAGAGCGCTCAGAGGCCTTGTCAAAGCAAAGATTCCATCCCTTGCTCGCCTCTCCTTTAGCCTGCCAGGGCATCTTTCCAGGCTGGAAGAGACCCAAGTGACAGTAACGAGGACAAGAGTCGAAGCAACACGTAGAGTTCTCGAGAGCCAAAGCATCGAAAATTGCTTCATTCCCACAGTGTCTTCTCACTCCTACGCATCCTCCTCTCGCTGCCTAAAGCTGAAAAGACGCATCCATTACCCTGCCCAACGCCATGCCCTTCACTTGATCTCGTCCATCGCTTTCATATCTCTCATAGTAGTATCATGCGGTGATGCAGTACCCTTTATGATGCCATCCACAAGATGGATCCTTTCATCTAAATCATGTGATTACAATCCGTCCGACAGGCGTCCATCTGTCAGGGATGCGCGTGACACGGAACCCGAAAATGCCTAGCAAAAGACCTTCCAAACGACATGACGAGAATGCCTCGGCATTCACGCTCTATACAACCTGCTCCGTCTGGAGACCGCTGGGACCGGGCTCCTTCTTGCCGCGTCTGCCAATGAGGGTAGCGTTGTCCAGGGAGAGTTCAAACAGGCCTTGACTCTTCACCTGTTTGCGTGCGGCAGCGGCGACAGCAGCGCTGTGTTGACCGTAGCCCTTCTGCTCTTTCCCGTATTGATTTTGACGTGCCTGGGCTGCGGCGCTGAGACTGGTATTGCGCATCTTTTGCTCCACTCCGGACACATCAGAGGCAGCACTCTTTGGTACCTTGGCAGGCGGGACCTTTCCGCCTTCCATGCTATACGGCTGAGATTGCGCATTGTACTCGTCCTCTTCGTAGTCATGCTCTTCATCCTCGTCCAACGCATTCAAGGCTCCTACCTGTCCGCGGTAGCCCTGGGGATGATTCTTGCGGCGCTTGCCCTCTTCCTCTTGACGGTGGACAGCGTAACCGACATCGAACACTTCACGTAGGTTGACAGCACCAGGCGATCGGAAATCCATGCGGCGAGAACCAGGAGAAGGCTCACCAAACGCGTCACCCATCAGGTGAGGCGCTTGGAGCAGCGCCGCATCCTTTTGACGGGCGGCAGGTGTTGCAATCGGCGGTTGGTCGTCGGCGCCCTTTGTTTCCTCATCCAGTGCCTCGCGGATCCAAGGATGCGCCAGAAATTGCTTGATGTCGTACCGCTTCTCGGGGTTCACTGTTAAGAGGTGAGAGATCAAATCTTGGGCAGACTTTGAGATCTCATCCCACCAAGGGCTCAGAAACGTGTACTGCCCACGTGCAACCTTCTCAGTGAGCACTTGAATGCTTTCATCGTAGAATGGAGGGAAGCCACATAATAGGGTGTACAGCACACAACCTAGGGCCCACATGTCCACACTCTTAGAGTAGCGCTCATCCTTAACAATCTCAGGCGCGGTGTATCCGACTGTACCACAGGGTGTCATTGTCTGATTATCCCAGATGACCTTGGACAGCCCAAAGTCGGCGATTTTAATAACGCCAATGCCACCTGAGCCAATGCCCTTTACAAATTCACCTTCATCAGCCTTGTCTTCCTCATCGGTGGCCTTGGGCTTGGGGTTCTTGGTAGGCACAAATGGTGTGGGATAGAATAGTAAGTTTTCGGGCTTGATGTCACTGCGAGAGAGAGGTTAGCATTGACGGGTCCACGCTTGATGACAATTTTGCGCACCGATGGACGACACCAGCATCCTCATGTAGATACTCTAGTGCCTTTGCAACCTGTATGATGACATGTCTAGAAAGATCCTCGCTAAAGTATGTAAGTCGAACGATTTGGTGGAAAAGTTCGCCACCGGGACAAAGCTCAAGAATGATGTAGTAGTATTGTTTGGCTTCCTGAAATTGGACGAGCTTGACAATGTTGGGGTGGTCCAGTTGACGCATGATCTGAACCTCTTTGAGGATGTTGGCGCGCTAAGAGAAAAGTCGTGTTAGCAAACACGGAACCCCAGGTTACACAACACATGGCCAGAGCACGAATCGAGCGTACAAAGGAGATGGGGTAGTGTCAGGGAAACCCTGGCTCTTTACTTCGATTTGTGTGGATTGAGAGAAATGCAGTCGTACCTCCACGGTTTTTGGCTCCTTCTTACCCTTGAACTCTGGGGAAAGATGTTTGTCGGCCTACGTGAAGTGATGTTGGCGGGGATGCTCCTCTCTCATTTGACAAGATTGACCACAGAACCGGAGTAGCCAGGAGAAGCCACTCGACGGTGTTTCCAATGTCTACGCCGGGTGGCTGGAGGCAGAGAAAACCTGGTAGGGGGGAGAAAAGAGAAGGTAAGGAGACATACCTGATTTGAGTTCATTTCGAACTTGCGCACCACCTTGACAGCGACTTCGCCATACTCACCCTCGGAGTCCCGAGCACGGTAGACGTTACTGAAGGCTCCATCACCCATCTTCTCGAGCAGCTGCCAGCGCTCGAGACCGGGATATTTTGGCATTTTTCCTTTGCTCTCCCGCTCTTCAGCGACGATACGCTCCAGTACCGAAGGGTCAACGTCCTTCTTGGCGGCGGCAACCTCTTTCTCTCGGCGTGCGTGCTTATCTACCTGATGAGCGGCAACTTCGCCGGCACGAGCAGCCTGATTGCGATTGTCGTTTGGCTGTGCTGAGTAAGCAGCTGCTTGCTGCTGATGTTGATGGTGGGCAGCGGCAATGTTGGGCTCGGTTATGCCGGCAGCATGGCCTGCATGTCTCTGCTGATGTGCGTGGATATTGGACACATTGGTGGTGGGCTCTGCGTGCGGGGCATTGCTGTTGTTGTTATTGTTACGGGCTTGTTTCCCATGCCGAATGAAGTTCTTCAGGTTCTGGATCGTGCTCATTGTGACAGTTTCAGGGCTAGAGTAACCCAGCCAAGACGCGTGATAGCTGAGAAGAATCCTAGCAGCGGGGGGTCGAGGGGTGCGGACCGTGGTGTGAGCAGGGATAGGATATCAGAGCTCAGTAAGTCTATAGGCCAACGCGAGTAATGAGGGGCAGCCGAGTCCAAATGGGAGGCGTCTTGCCAAGGGGTCGGGCCTGCAAAGTGGAGAAATGGCGATGATATGCTATGGATTGTAGGATGAGGACGATTCCGAGTGAGCCGGGGACGGGAAAGACGAGTAATTGCGTGGTGGTGGATGTGTATGCGCAATCGGGCTGAATGGGTTGTGCAGCGAGAGAGGCGTGACAACAGGGCACGTGGAGAAGCAGATGGAAGGCAAAGGTGAAAAGCGAACAGTGGAGGTCGCAATGGGCGCCTGAATGGTCTCTGGCAGCTCGTGCGTGTATGACGAGAACGGAGAGAGATGGAAGAGGGAAGCGATGGGGTGTGTGGTCGTCACTGAGGGCGCTCTAGCGTGTGCGGCCTGAGAGATGAACCGTCGTCTGTCGTCAGTGGTTGCGCGACGTCACATGCGAATGGGCAAAGAGCAAAGTCCTCTGACGCACGTCGATCAGATTTGCCGTCGACAGTCGAGCGGAGGGGGGCACGGGGGGGAGGCAGGCGCAAGGTAAATCTTGACGTCTTTTGTGCTTACTGCAATGACGTAGGCAGGCAGGTAGGTGCGCCCTGGAGCTCCTCCTGTTCCTTCCTCCACTCCCACTTTGACCAGGCCGTGCAGGCCCACCGCAGCCTTTGTTTGCAGATGCCTTCGCACGCAGCTTCGACTCCCAGTACCTTGGACTGGCTGTCTCACCTCCTCACCACAGCGCCTCGGTGCAGCCACACAGACATTCGGGAGAGAGCAATCTTGAAACATGTCAACCAGATGCAACGACCATGTTTCAACCGCGAATTTAGTGCCATCTTCACTGCCTGTTGACGCTCCTGCTCCTTCGATCTCACACTCCGATTTCCTCTTCAGAGCCCTTGGCTCCATCGCCCTTGGCGCCTGTCGCCTTCCCACATCTCTTACGGCACACGTCGGCCATGGCCGGTCGGCTCAGTTCGCATCACCATGCGTCTCTTCGAGAAACAGTGGTTTGTACCCGCTACACACAATGGGCGCAAGTGCACAATCACCGCAGTTAGGATTAGTGCTTGATTTCCGTGGCTTTATTCACATTCTCTCCTAACCCTCCCTTATTAGATATACATCCGAAGATGCCCCTTGGTAGCTGGCTGTCGCTCTCCATCCCTCGCCTAGCTACAATTCCTACGCCGACTCCTCCCCCTCCCAGTCTTTTTTTCCACATTGGCAGTCATAAGCTTCGTATGGTCGCGTCGGACAATCAGTAAAGAGCAAACTTTGGGAGAGCGAGCGCGAAGCCGAGCCGGTCTGCCGCAGTGAATGCCCTTGGTCGGCCGCACTGGTAATAAAATGGTAGTAAACTTTGTAGCAATGTCTTCGTCGGACAGGAGGTTGATGAATCAAAGAATGTGAGGCTGTCGTTGCGAAATGGAGGCGCTCGACTTCCTCCGCTTCTCCTCTTCCGCCAGTTAATGAAAGCAAATTCGCCCGTGTGCGCCAACGCCCCGAACTGTTCTAACCCAACGGCTCTATGCAAGATCAAGTGAACAAGATCGCAGGCGTTCTGGACTGCCTCACTGCGCCTTGTGACCGGTCGGTGTCCTGCAGCAGTGAAGTGAAAACGCCGTGACCAAAAATGCAGCAGTTGCCCATCGCTTGGTGAAGAAAATAAATAACAATGTCCATGCTAGGCCGAAACAACGCGCGCGAGATGCTGTGTGAGATGTTGCAGTGGCTGGTGTTATGAATGGAAAATGTATGTGCCGTCTAGGTGTCATGGTGAGTCGTCGCCTCCCTTCGCGGAACGAAGCCGGCAGATGCAAGGTGCCGTCGATGCCTCCGCACGCGCAAAGGACATCACTCTTCTGGCAAATCTTCATGTTTGATGGGATGGTGCAGCACTGATCTCAGGCACATGCGCCCAGTCCCCTCCATCTCCTCTTGCACGCCGCCTTCATTGTTTTCCCGCTCACCAAGCCATCTTCTCCACAGTGCCCCGGAGAACCCAGAGTTGTAGTAGAACGTCGCGCCCATCCAATTGTGTTCTCCCCAACCGAATGGAGAGTTGATCTTGGTTTCGGGATAGTTGAACACTTGGTCCATGTACTCTAGAGGCCACTTGCGGTCAAAGTAGACTGGGTGAGGGATATAGACAGCCTTGAAGCCATGGTGAAGTGCTACAGTTGGCGGCCACATTTCGGGAAAGGCAGAGTGCTTGCCGATGTATGTCTCTTCGTGCATAGTGTCGAGCAAGCGCCGAGAGAGGCGCGCAACTGTGATAATGGCGCAACGCCGAGGTGGAATGGGCAGTTCGAGGTCGTACCCAGAGATGTCCTTGCGGAAGACCCAGTTGGTCTCGGCAGGGTCGAAGATGGGGTTGAAAGTCATCAGGTCGGCATCCTCGCCTACACCCCACTCGAAGTTGTCATCATAGTAGTCGCGTGGAGGAATGTTGTATTCAGGAGGATTCAGTGGGCCCATGCCTGGGAATTCGACAGGTCCCCAAACAGGCGTCTCGCCATTGTCCGTGGTCTCTTGGTCGACGAACCGAGTGAAGTTGTTCCAGTCACCGTGCAGAGCTGGGATATAGAACTTTTCGTTTCGCTCCCAAAGGCCGCGACGCGGTTGCGCGCGTGCCCATTCTGCAATGCCCTGGTGGAATTCGTAATGATGGCCGGAGTGGCGAATGTCCATCTCCCAATTCCAGAAGAAGTCATACTCGGGATGCTCTTGGGCAAACCATTGCATGGGAAAGTGCGCAGAACGGTAGACGCCGTGAATCTCCTGGCCAGCGATATTGGCCGGAGGCTCTCCGAACGGACCGGGATAGTACATCCTCATCTGTTGAATAGACCAAAGTGTGGTGATGCCCCAGAACTCCTCGGGAACATTCTCTTCGATGACCTTTTGGTAGACGTCCTTTGAGGACCAAATCGGGATCGTGTCGTCCTTGACGTGGAGAAGAAGGTGCACATCGTATTCGCCGCCAGACTTTAGGGAGAGCTCATTGATCATCGCACGTAGAGCAAGGATCTCGTAGTTTGTGTACTCGAAGCCTGTCCAGGCGCGGAGAATGAAGGCGGTGCGTGGAACGAGCTTCTTACCGCTCGAAGTGGGCTTGCCAGCAGTGGGCTTGCTGCTTCGAGCATGCATGCCGTTGAACTCGGGCACTTCCCAACGTTTCTCCGGCTGTTCCTTTTGCTCGTCGCGGGCTTCCATTCTGGCTCTTGGGGGCCGCTCGATTACGGGTGGTCTGGCCTCGCGAACGGGCTCATACTGATTCTTCTCAACGATGCTTTCAGTACCCTCAAGTTCAAAGCGCCTGCGGTTTTTTTCGTAACATCTTCTCTGAGCCTTTCCCCAGTCCATATCACGCCAATCAATCTTGGCTTGCTGTTGCCAGATTGACTCGACGCCCTGCTGTTCTGATCTCATACCGAGACCGAGACCACCTTCACGAGCGTTGTAGCCGTAGCCATAGGCGCCCAGTCTACCGAAACGATCCCAGCACACGTCCTCAGAGATGCCAAGATTTTCGTAAGAACCAAAGAAGGGTACAGCCATGTGCTGTGGGATGCCAGGGTACGAGAAGATGTCGGGTGCGGGAGTGGTTTCGCTCTCATCAAGGTAGCAAGGATCGACCGGGTAGTAGTTGGCCAGGTACTCGGGAGAGGTAAAGTTGGGGAATGGGTCATGGCGGACTGGAGGCAGGGGCAAAGGAGAGGCGAGTCGCTTCTCGATCTTGTCATCGCGCTCTTTGAGCTGATCCATGTGCGACTGGCGCCCAATCCAGGTATCGTTCATGAGCGGATCGGGCTCGTACTGTTCGTATGGCACGAGCGTGCGAACTCCGTGGTAGAAGCCATTGATTCTGTAAGCGTGCGGGTTAGCCGTGCATTGCGATCCATGGTATATGCAGCGGAAAAAAATACCTGGGGAACTCTTCCCAATATCTGGTGTTTGCGTGCTCTTCTATCCGCTTGACTTCTTCGGCGGCCTCGTCGCGCTGCCGCTTGTAGTGACCGCCTCCGAGCAGTATGACAATGACCAGAAGTGCGACAAGGAAAGCGAAGGCGCGGAGAAGAATACGACAGCACCTTGCGCGAGCGTTTGAAGGGCCGGCAAGGCTGCGGAGAAGGCCACCTTTTTTCAAGGGACTCGCCGTCTGGCCGTTTGTGGGAAGCGCCTCATATTTCTGCTGGGTCTTGTTGAATGGTAGATATGACAGCGGGTTGAGTTGCCGCATGCTGGGTAGTTTCATCATTATGGATATTCTGCTGACGCCGGGCCTAGCAAAATGGCATCACTAAGTTGTTCGGAATTATGTTTTAAAGAGAGTCTTGAATAGGTGGTGTAGAGAGTGGAGACGAGCGCGTCCAAGATGGATGGCAGGCGTCGAAGCTGATAGCGTTTGGATGTGGAGGAGGTGAAGAGGTCGAGAAAGTGTATGCGTGGCCGAACGTCACGGCTAGGAAAGGATGGAGGCCGGCGTGTTGTATGGGTGTGCGAAGGGGGCCAGAGAGATTGTACAAGAGCAGAAAAGAAGAGAAGTGGATTGGTGGAGAGGAATGAGAGTGCAAAGGGAGAGATGCAGAGCGTGGAGTGCCGGGAGTCGAGGTGGTGGTAGCGGCGTTTCTCCTGATCGCCTGTGGATTTTTCGCCGGGGGGGTGGAACAGTTGGACTATCAGGCAGGGGATAGGTCGTGTCGGGCCAGGTGGCGTACCAACGTCGTGCGACTGATGATGGAGCTCAGTGCAGGCGGTGGCGGAGCTGGCAGGAGGGCGTGTCTGGAGCAGCTGACCTCTCTGGTGGGTGCGTTCGAGTTGTGGAGGGTGGTGTCGGCGCGAAGAGGCAGGATGCTGATGGGGGTGGTTGAGAGTAGCAGGAGCGACACTGATAGGCCGCCGCGTCTAATCGGCGAACGACGACTAGTTCCAAAGCAACGCGTTTGCGGAAGCAATTTAGAGTGGCTGTATCACTTAATCTCTCCTTCTCTCTGTGGGGGCGCTTTTCTTTTTCTTCTTTTCCTTTTCACGCCAGGGTCGCGTGGTGCGAGAGAGGGAGGGAGGGAGGCGCGGCTGCGACAGCCAAGGAGGGTTTCTGGGCTCGATGGGGTTGAGATTGATTCTTGCATTCCCTCTGCAGTCGACGAACGTGACAACAGGGGTACCCACTCAGAGCGTTGGGCGGCGCACTCGAGCGCAAAACGACGCGGGCCCCTAGCGCCAAAAGGACGCGTAAGACAGACAACCATCTGCCCCTGCTGCTCCAAAATAGCACAGCGCACCTCTGCTGCTGCTGCTGAATACCCTCCCTATACACAGAATCTTCGTTACTCATTGCAAAGCCTGCCAGCAGCCCGCCGCCACCCGTCTCCAGAGACTAGACTGTGGCGCTGCAGACCCTTCTTCTGCTTTCACCACGCCTTTCCGCATCCCGCACGTAGCAGTCAGTATGGTATCGCTGCAGCGACTCGTACCCGTCCACAGGCACAGCCTGGCATGTGAATATACGCTCTCCTTTTAATTTGCACAGCACCGACGGCACTCGACTAGCCACTGTTCTGCTCTCTGCCAGATCGCCTCAAAGTTGCTAATCTCAACCACTCAAACCCTCCGCTGTCCTTACCCATCTACCGCTCATCTCCTGTTGACTTTCCGATCCATCGTCTGGAGATTGCCTTTGCGCCTCTCCTGCGTCGCCGTGAGACATGTGTCTACCGATTCGCTGCACCGCATATGCCACCAGCCTCACACCAACATCCTCTCACAGAGGTCACCAAAAAATCTGCACAGCGATCTTGTCATATACTCGACTAGATCATTTGTTCGCATTTGTCATGAAAATATACGTATACATAATGAAATAGCCCGCCGCCCTGCTATCTCAGACTCTATCTCGCAGATCCACCACCCCGAATGCAAGGTCCTTGTGCTCGACCACGTGCCCGGGCCTGCCCGCGCATTCCGTGTACAGTCCGCCTGGGGGATTATCGTGCGGGTGGAACGTGCCCGGTCGTTTGCAACCCCGGATGGTTGGCAGTCCGGGTGGGTCGGTCATTCTGAAGATCTTGTAGTCTTGGCCGTGAACCTGTCTCGGCGCGCACACGACAGCAATATACTCTGGCAGCGACGACTGATGGTACACGTGCGTGTGCAGGTCTGCCGATGACATGAATGCTGTCTGTGTGGGGTGCGTGTGGATCCAACCCAGTTGCATCATCTGTCGCCCTGCCTGATCTATCGTCGCCTCGATGGATTCCTCTTCGATCCATGCATGCAATGCTTCTTCGTTAATCATCTCACACGTGTCCGGCGTGCCTTTTTGGGCAGGTATTACCAGGTGTGTGACGAAAAGTGCGTTGCGGAGAAGCGTTCCGCAGAGCATGCCGCACGTTTCGATCCCCTTGGCCGTGTTGAGCGACGCGACTTCCAGAAATGCAGCCTTCAAGGGCGTTGGCAGGAACAAGGGTCGCAACGGGTCTCCGCCCTCGGTCTGTGCAGATGACCTGAATATCATCGGCTGCCCGTCAGAGTCGTTCAAAGTCTTGGGAGGGCGAGGAGGTCCATTGCCGTCTGCAAGTTTCGGTGGCCTGATTGGTGGAGCATTGGATGCCAATGGTTGCTTGACAGGAACAGGAGGGCCGGGATAGTCGCCTGATGACACTCGATGAAGCGGTTGCTTCCAAGTGTCATTGGAGGATGTAGAGGGTGTCGGAAGGTGATGGTGTAATTCGTTGGTCGACTGATCCACTCGTTGCGGCTCCACCAGGGGCCTTGAGCTCTGGTCAATGTGATCTCGTACCCTTCTCATGCTCGTGAAGTGGTCATTGTCTTCAGCGATGCTTTTGTGCAAGCTTTTCTCGTTCACCATCGCCACGGCAGCGTCTTGGTATGCAGGTGTTTCAGCGCTGGCTCCCTCTGGAGTCGCGGGACGCTCTTCTGTACCGGAGAGGTGCATCTCCTTCTCTATCTGAGCTCGGCGCATGCGCAATTTCTCTTGATAAGCCTCATATCTCTTGTTGATGCGTGGCTTCAGCGCCTCGAGTTTGCCGATGTTTCTGAGGACGGCCTTGCGTGCTTGTGCAATGCGCTCACGATATCGGACATTCTTCGCATCTGGGTGCTTTGGGATATGGTCAAGCACGATGCGCGCGTGGCGGTAGAGAAGCATATATGCTTGCTGCAGGTCATTTTCATGCTCGTAGATGTTTGCCTGGGACATCAAGGGTCAGTGATGAGAGACCAAACAGCAAGGCCGAGAACACAGCGGGAGCGTGTGCTATAGAGTGCGGTTGAACTTGGGATTGAGCTTGAACCGGGGAAGTCAAGACTCGATCGGGAACACACTTGCTTGTGCATCAACTCTGCCGTATTCAGAAAGAGATCCAGCGAGATGTTTTGGTCAAATCGTATGTTTGACGAAACCTCAACGATCTGCTCCACAGACATGGGCCTTGCAGAGAGGCCGCCGCCAGCGCGCGGCGCCAGACTGTACGACATTGCGACAGTGGGCTTGCAGCAGCATGTGCGAGTCTCCACAAGTCCGTGTGGGGTGGCTAGGCAGCAAGCAGTCTGGCAGTGCAAGAAGAGGTGCAGGCGTGGATTGCAGGTGGAAGGTGCAGCCGCATTCACGCACGCGGCACGCCACGGAACCCTGCCGCTGCCGCTACCGGGGTTCCGCCACACCCGCTTCCGGCGACGTCCGCGGGCATGCCAGTTACCTCTCGTCTGACCTGAGATATCCAAAGGCCTGCACTTCCATCTGCAACATCTGTGAACAAAGTTAGCAAGCTGTCCTGTGAGGCAAAGCACGGAGTGTGTCTTGCCACGCCATCAATCCTACAGCACTCTCTGAGTGCCTCAACGTCTGCTCGCCCTTCTACCCTTAAGCTCCTCGTGTAGTGCTGCGGCTGCACTCGGCCCTCGAAGTCCGTCTGCTCACCCTGTGCATGTCGGAGGAGGGAAACTACGAGAAGAATTGCGTCGCTTTCCTCGTACATTTTCACGTTGTCGAACATGACCAGCTCCGCGAATCTCCACTTGGGCGGCCTTGCGCTCAGCTCTTCCACCTCGATTCCGAGCATGCGCAGGTCCCGTCCACTACCTTCCGGCGTGGCCTCCCTCGTCGCAGGCATCGCCGCGTCCCCCTCCTCGGCTTCTATCACCGCACGCGCAGTCCAGTAAGCAAGACGCGAGTTCCATGCGCCCACGCGCACAAAAGGTATCCCATTGAGCAGGTGCAAGGCGCGGCGCCGGATCTCGCTATGCCGACATCGAGTCGCAACGAAGAAGAGCGGTGCAATCACGTTGAACTCTCGTATGTCAGCTACTGGCTGTAGACCTCCACTCTGTGCCATGTTCTGCCAGAGGAAACGTGTGACTTCGTCAATGATGCGGCCAAAGTCGACGTCGTGGGCTAGAAATCGACGCTCATCCTGCCGTGTCCGCGTGTGGCCATATGCTGTGATGTAGCTCGCGAAAATGCGCGCCACTAGATGATGTGCGCGGAGCGCAAGCGAGGCCCGCACCCCAGCTTTGGGGATCAACGGGCGGCGCTCAAGCCCACGCATGCTGGCTTGCCATTGATCCAGCTGAACCGGCAACGTTGATGGGTCGGCACGGAAGGGATATGCTGTCGTCTCATTAGAAGCATGGCGGTGGAAGGTTGCGGGTGCGATCCAATAGCTGAGGATCTGGAAGAGTTCTTCGCGGGCTTCTGCGTAGGTTGAAAAGGCGGCAGCGCCAGTGGAGCCTGAGCCAGAGTTCGACTGCGAGTCAGAATGAGAATGCGTATTGCCGTAGCCGGAGACAGGAGAAGTGGTGATGCCGCTGCCAGGCATGACTGGTTTCTGCTCAGTGCCCGCGACGCCGCTCAAATCTGTGTCGCGACGGGTGGAGAAAGTCTCGTTGACATGCTCAAGTAGATCATAGCTACCAGGAGGATCCATGTCTATGAAATTGTACTTGTGCAGGTGGTCACTCTGAGTTGCAAAGCACAAATGGAGACGATCTTGGGACTGGGCACACCTTTTATCTTCAGGCCAGTGATGCGCAGAACATTGCGGCAGATGTCGAGCGGAAGTCAGTGCAAGACAAGGGGCAGAGGATAATGGTGGTTCTGCTGTCGCTGTAGGTCAGCATCTATTCTGGTGTCGACTGCCTCGAAAATCTCTACTCAGCGTCTGTATGAGGATGTCGAGAGGATGGATCACCGGATCCAAAGAAGTTTCAACCCACCCTGCATCGAGTGGTACGAATAGCTGTCCAGTTTACGCAGCCTGGACCCAGCTATAGATAATCTTGGTCGCGATCATGGCTCTAGTGTAGGCCCCCGAACATAGATTCACTCTCACGTCGTGTCGAGCGCGCAGCCTGAAAATTGCAAGCCGGTCCCAAGGGGAGGGAATGAGGGGCATGTGCCCTATCAGCTTTCTACATTCTGACAGACTCGGGAAACGTTCGTCGTAAAGCGCATCCTGTAACATAATCACTTGGGGACAGGGCGCCAGGACCCGCAAGCAAATATGGTCCTACAGCCCCCTCGAAGGCTCGTGTGAGGTGTAGTACGAACAAATGCCAGACATACAATGCACGTCACCCGCACCTGGGGGCCGATCTGCATGCACTGGTATAAACGATAGGGCAAAGTTCCTGACAGCATGAGGATTCAGCTCTTACTTGTTCCGGATATTGATGCGCCTTGTTCAATACCTTAGGTAGGTAGTCTCATCCTTTACTGCTCCACCCCAGAACACTGTTAGTGTTTCCTCGCATAGCAGAGAATTGACAGCGCCTGCTCGTCTACCTGGGTTGATGAGAACCTGGCTAATGCTTTCAAAAGCAGTGCATTCGTTCAGACAGCAGAGGTGTCTACAGAGCTCAGCTTGATTGATGATGGACATACCGTCACGTCAGCTGCATCTATTCATTCCATTGGACTAACGACCACAAACAAGCCTCCTTACTATGCTTATGCTAAATGGGCATTCAAAGCCTTCCCAATCAAGCAATGCACGCACGCACCCTCAGCATCTATTGCCCTGACCACTGCAGTTGCACAGCCACGCTCTGCGATCCGGTATAGATCGTTACTTGCTGACTCCCGGAAGGCTGCGACGGCGCATAGAATGTCGACTGCCCGTTGTACGCGACGTTGCCGTTGTCGCTGGAGAAGACGGTCGCCGTGTTACCACTGGCGCAAGACAGGCTGTCAGTCATGGTGCAAGGGCCCTTGCTGGTTGAAAGGGTGTAGCCACTGCCAGACTTGCTTGCAGTATACGTTGCGCAGGTGCCTCCATGGTACCATTTCCCGCTCGAAATGATACAGTCGCTGTTGCTCTGCTGGCCATTCTGAGTAACGTAGATGTAGCCTTTGCCCGAGAACGGTGTGCCGGTGGCAGTTGACGTAGCCTTCGCCGTAGTAGTTGCCTTGGTAGAAGTAGGCGTGCTGGAGGAGCCTTTGGGAAGGTACTTGACCTGTCCACTGCAGCTCGACTTGCTGCCATCCGGCTCGGCGGCAACAGCCTGGCCCGTCTGGATGGATCCACGGTAGTTGAAAGAGTACCAGATCTCGTCTAGCTCACCGTTGCGGGTGCATTGGATGGTAGCACTGACACCACGGGCCTTCTTTAGGGCGGCGTTAATGTCATCGGCAGAGTAGGTCTTTGATGATGAGGGAACGATGCCGGCATCGGAGAGAAACTTGTAAGAGTCCAAAGTCTTGAACAGGTCGACCGTATCTTGGAAGAAGTCAACGACCTCTTCCTGAGGCGTGTAATTGCTGTAACAATCCGGATCAAATGTTGAGATACATGTGCCGTGCTGGTGAATGAGGTCAGCAGTCGCCAATGGCAGGCATGGGGATCAATTTACCTTGTTCCACTCGTGCTCCCAGAAAGATTCATCATTGCCGCTCGAGTCTTTCCAGTAGGTGTTCATGTAGTTCAACAAATCTGTCTTGCCGTAGCTCTTCAGGATCTGCGTAATATTGGTGTACTCGCGGCTGGAGTCACAGAATTGATCAAAGGTGCCGTCGCAGTGATCCGGCCACAATCCGTGGACGGTCCACGAATTGCTTGGTCCAGTCGCTGGACTGGCATCCCAGAATTGCGTCTGAAGGATCTGGCCTCCAGGAGCGTTGAAGCAACAGGTATCTTGACTGGAGTCTGTAGGGCAGCTCAGCGGTTCGTTGCTGGGACAGCTTTTGGGAGTGCCTCCCATCACACTAGCTGCGGCGCCTAGGAGGACGACCTGACCAGCCATCTTTAGCATGGAACTTGAAGCCATTTCTGCGTCGTAAAGCCTGCTGTGTTGAGAGTCTACCCGAGGAGAGGATGCCGCTTCAGAGTGTGGGTCTGGGATCAAGCGAGTGGATGCGCCGCTTATAAGCAGACAAGTAGCAGCTGCCAGTCTCCATGTTCTCTGCATGCTGAACACGACCGTCATAACGGTGACGGCGACCACCGGCTAGGGCACCGCAGGATGTCGCCTCAGAGAGGCAGCTCGACTTGCGCAACACCGAGAGCAGTAAGAACCCCGGAGCACACGCGTATCTAATATCGCGTTCTGATTGGCAGGCTATCGAACACGAGATTGAGCGTTGCAGCAGATTGGCGATCCGGGTTTCGGATGGGCCGTTGGCAAGCGCAGAACGTGCTATGTGTGGCTGGAATGCGGAGTTGCAGGAGCAGTCAGGGACCTGTCTAGCGACAAAGGAAGTCGATTCGTCGGCCTACGCTACCTACAGTGATGTGAGCTTTCAGAAAGGCACACAGACAGACAGCGGATGGAGGGATTTAAAGGGGCAAGTTACCTGACTGTATTGCTAACAATCCGCCCAGGTGAAGATCAGGTCACCTGCGCGTGCTCATGCGCTACTGGGCAACAAAGCCCAACCACAGCCACCGTCGCTGACGGGTTCAGCTGTCGATGCTGCCAACACAACATATACCTGGGATATACTGCTCGTCTCAGACTTTCCTCAGAGGTCCCAACTGAAGCGGCTTTACTGGCTTTCGCGGAGACGCAACTGCAAGTGCAACACTAAAGCAAAAGACGGTCCAATACGAGTGTTTAAATGTCCTCGGTTCTGTTCTTCCATAAAGCAGGTGGTATCTCGCAAATAGTAAAAGGTGATATGACACAAGCCTCCGTGATGTCCTCATCTTCATGCTCCGCCCCGACCCCTAGGAACAGATAGTCCGACTCTGCGCGCGTGCAAGCCCCATGCGAAAGTTCCTACCCAAACGCCTCGCTTGTGTATGTATAGGCATATTTCATTAGACAATTCCCCTCTTCAGCTCGTGCTGTCATCTTGGGTATTCTCCACCTTCGTGGCTCTGCTGCTGCTGTCACCAGCGCCGCCAACCTTTGCACTCTTCGACACGTGCGACGATGGCCCAACATCTCCCACCTCTTGGCCAATAGGCTGGTTGGTCTCTGCCAATGTCTCATCAATGCTGCGAGACTCCATCGGTCCGCCGCTCTTACGTCGATCATTGCTATGACTGTTGCTGTTGTTATTGTTGTTGCGCGTGGGGGTGTCCCCAGTATTAGCTCCGTGCACATTGTTGGTGTTTAGCGGACTTCCGCTCTGCTTCCCGTCGGAATGGGTACTTCTTTGACTGCTCGTGCGTGGACTGATACGTCCTTGCTGCTTGGCCCATCGTAGTCCACAGCTGTTGCACAAATCGCGGTTTCCACTGGGTCCTCGTCTCCATTCAGGTGTAGTCTTTGTGTGGCAGTTGGCACAGTCTCTTTCAACCATACCAGCGCCTTTTCTTCGTTTTCTCTTCTTCCGCGCAGCCAAGAGTCCCTGGAGTTCTTCCGCGAGAAGCCGATTGCGCTTCTCCATCTGCCGGAGTTCAAACTGCCACGATGTGCTTCGCGTGGTCTTTAGCTCGTCAAACAGATTCAGTTCTGATGCAAGTGCTTGATCCTGATGACCCAAGCTGAGACCATCCCCACCGGCATATGTCGTTGCATTTTCGTGACCACTGAGAAATCGTGCTGGCGAGGGCAGGCTGGCATGGGATGAAAGGCCACCAGATATGGATCTGCTGTTGTGACCACCGCCAGAGCCCACTGGAGACGCTGATTTGCCAGTCATGGATCCAGTCGACTCCCGTTCTAATTTGACGACCTGAGTGTTTGACCTCTGAGATGCGCCTCCTGACGTTCTAGTATACTTGACTAGCCGGGTCTGGGCTACAAAGAAGGTTGGCTTGCTGCCTTCTGTAGCATCTCCGGGATAAACAGTGGACACTGCTTGGAGCACTTGTCCTCGCTTGTTCAGTAGCTCATGTTTTGCCGAAGCTCTTCGACCGCCACGCGCCACTTCGAGCACCCTTGAAAATTCTTTCCGGGATTCAGTGCGCATCAGAGTCTGAATGCTGGTCCCTACAAGTTCCTCCGGCGTTCGGTCTACCAGAGCGCGGATACTGGAAGACACGAAGAGGAACATTCCGGACGTGGAGAGTTTCGTCCAAACTTCGTTCTCGCCGATGCCACCAGATGCCTGAATATCTGCGACGCTCACAGAGTAGACGGGCCTCTCTCGCCCGACAAGAACAATTGACTTGCGTCCCTTGCCTTGTTCTGTGTGCAGCGAGCCGTATCCCTCGAACCACATGTACCCACTCTCTTTTCTCCGTATGCGGAATACGACGTTGACTGTTGTGGAGTTCGACGTATCTTTGAGCTCCCGAGTGACCGGAACAATGTCACTTGGATGACATACGGAAGAAAGGGCCGTCCCGACGAGTTGCTGCGGTTCATATTCAAGGATCCTCTTGCTGGATGGCGACAGGTAGAGGAATAGACCCTTTAGCGATAGGACAAAGACCACATCGTCTGTGTTCTCGAGCAAGACCTTATCCCATATGCGACGTGACAAGTCAGACTCGCCGGACCCAATCGTCGTGAGCACTGTCGAGACGTCGTCGCGTGAGACGGTTTGACCCGACTCCAATTGTGGCACGTTTTCCTGTCCCTGGTAAACGTAGCGAGGCATGTTCAGGCCCCGCTGATAGTTGACTGTATAGGTCCCATCTGAAATTTACCCTTTAGTATCTCATTGTCGTCATGCTGAGGGCGTGCTCACCTTTATTTTTGTTGGTGACGGAGCTTGGTTGCTCTACAAGATCAACCTGAAAGCCGACAAAGTACCTCACATCGCCGTCATCGAATGAAACCGGGATCATTGTGAGGAGATTCATGAATGGCTGTCCGCCCTTTCGATAGTTGATGAGGCTGACTTGCGCTTCCTTACGTGCAGTGATTCTGTTCTTGAGGTACAAGACCGAGTCATCATCGACATATGAGCGCTTAACGCCCGCTCTGACTTTGCCATCTGGCGCTTGTAGGAAGCGACAATTTCGTCCGAGGATTTCATGTTTCGTGTACCCTGTTAGTCGCTCGAAGTTCTCGGAGCAGTAAATGATGGGAAAATCGTGCTCCAAGGCGTCACAGACTACGAAAGCGCAGGACAAGTCAACGGCCCCAATGTTGATTTCGGGGTCCGGCCTTGTGGCGACTCTCACTAGCACATTCAACATATCGAAGCCGGTAGACGAATACGCGTTTAAGTAGTTGCCTTGGTGCGGCGAGGGCCGCACCGTCATCGTGTCCATGCTCTGCTGACCACCAGGATTTTGCATCAAGTAGTTCTGTTGATCTTGGCGAAGAGGGAACTGTGAGCGGCTCTGTGGTGTGTACGACATGCCGTCACGTCCCATGTTCGGCATTGGCGACATGGAGTTCTGCGAGTTATAAGATCCCTGGGGTCGAAGTTGGGTTGGCGTGTTTAAAGACATTGAGCTCATCTGGTCCTGTGCCGTTTGGTGCAGTGGTGACGGATGAATTGGGCTCGTTTGCTGCGGGTTATCGTGCTGGGAGTTGTGGTCTTGAGGAGAATTTCCTCGATTGTTGGGCATGCTTATATGTGGGACTTGCAGCATGACCGAATTCATCATATTGTTGTTGGGGATAAATTGCTGCATCCCCTTGCCCATATTGTTTGAGTTATTGCTGTTGATGTTGCTGTTGTTGCTATTGTTGCCATTATTGTTGTTCTGATGGTTCATTTGGGACATGTCCATGATAGGTATCTGCTGCATTTGCTGCATATTCATGTTGGCCATGCTCATCTGCTGATTATTTCCAAAGGTCGCCTGAACGGGCGAGATCATCGTCTGAAAGGGCTGGCCAGAACCGCTAATGTATTGAGTAATGAGATTCATAGGACGGCCCTGGCCATTTTCGCCAGTCTGGAGCATTCCGGGTATCATGATCGTTTGCGCGCCAGCGTTTGGATTGAACTGGAAGTTTTGCAGGTTGCCGCTCATGCGGGCGCCGTTCGCCCCATTGAATTCTGGCATGCTTTGGCGTCGCTGCAAGCTGGCTGGATTGTGGGATGTATGAGAGTACTGTGATGGGCTCATAGGGCCTTGCTGGGCGGTCTGGAGCGAGCCATGTCGTTGAGGATTCGGATCGAACATGCGATTGTCCCCATACATGGAACTGTCGCCGAAATCTGGCGACATGCCTGACATAGGATCATCGTGAGGAGATGTATTGCCGCCCCTGTTCAGGTCGCTAGCATCGTAGTGGTGCCCAAAAGAGGAGTCCATTGCAGCGGAGAGCGGTAGGTATGCCGGAAGGGAGATCTTTCAGAACAAAGGACTGCAGCATCTGCATTCTGGTGTCTAGAGGAGCTGGTTTGTGAAAAGTACTGTATACATTGACAGGCCACTGCAACGAACAGGCGAAGGATGTAGGCAACGCTGTTGGTGCTGTCTTGGCTGGACCGTCAAGCGCAGAAGGGCCAATCCTTCAAGGATTAGTGCACGTAGTGCGATGAAATAAAAATAGGAGGCTGCGATAGGAGAGGTTTAATGGACGCAAGTCGAAGGGGACGCGAGTCGCAAATGATGCAGATGAGAGATGGATAGAGCGGCGAGCGACGGCGGGGACGAGATTCAGTAGGACGGTACGAAGTACTGGGGACGGTACTGGGGACGCTGGTAGTTGCCGGGCGGATTGGCTCACAATGAGAAGCGAGACAAGAGCGACATGAGACGAAGGCAAATCGGGAGGGAGGGATGAATGCCGCAAGGAGTGGAGAAAGAACGTTAGGAGCGTGTGGGTGACTAAGTCGGGCGAAGAGGAAGAGAGGAGAGGAAGTGGAGTGGAAGGTTTCTACCTGAAAGCCGCCCGAGATGGTGAGTGGAAGGCAAGAGGAGGAGAGAGAGCAACGCACGCACGCACGCGGGCCTGCACGCACCACGCGCATACACAGGCACGCACGTTCACACACAACGAAGGCTGTGACAAGCTGGCAAAGACTTCCTCGACAACCAAGCAAGAGGGCAGCTCATTCCCTGGCTTAACTCTATGCTCAGCGTCGATGGCTCTGCTCCTGTGGGCGTCCTGCATTCGCCTAACACTGGTTCGGAGAGATGTTTCAAGCGCTCATGCAACGCTCTCCTCGACTGCACTGCCGGATACATCATACAACGGGAATTATCAGCGAACAAGCAGCGCTGATGAGAGATTGTGCAGCAATGCGAAGGAATACCGCGTGGGCACAGGTTGTGATGCCCAACCTCGTCAAGTCACGGCGTTCGCCCTGCGTTTTGGGGGTTGAGACATGCCGCATGGGATTTGGTCCCCTCTCTCTCTCTGCCTCCCCTTGCTCCCCTCGCTCTCTCTCGCTCGTGACAGCCATCCCGTCGGTACTTGGAGCCATGCTCGTCCGACAGCTCCGAGACGGGAAAGGTGTGGAAATGCCATGTCTTGAAGCCAGAAGTGGCAAGCCGAGTCCCTGTCGCTGCTCCCACCACGCCGTGCTCACCGTGCATGCCTTGCCAGTCGTAAATGTGACTGGCCTACACACTCTGAGCAGCCACTCTGTACTGTTTGTATCACTGTCCGCGGCCAGCTCTGGCTGTCGCCCTCGTATGCGACTGTCGACGGCACGTGCTGC
Organism: Taxillus chinensis; assembly: GCA_023512835.1. Classification (NCBI taxonomy): domain Eukaryota; kingdom Viridiplantae; phylum Streptophyta; class Magnoliopsida; order Santalales; family Loranthaceae; genus Taxillus; species Taxillus chinensis. Next base: position 72,655 of record JAKCVP010000399.1, on the reverse strand, counting down.
GGTCTCTGCAGCCAGGCCAGAAGCGGCAATCATGGCGTCAGAATGTACCGTTGTGGCTTGACCGTTGCACAACACCTTTCCTTTGCGTTCTCACGCCGCGATCAGGATGGATTGCACACATTGTGTTGGGCCAACATTGAAATCATAATGCTAATGCAAGTTCAGGAGGAGGTGACGACGCGCGATGCACCTGGCATTTGATTCACAGACAGTAGCTACAAGCAGTACCACATATCAACCACATGGTCCACCCCGCCTGCCCTTCCGTGTGCCGACCGCTCAGTTCGAGAATTTCTCTGCCACACAATGCCCGTTATTACTGATTCCCAATTGTGCAACTAGGGATGCTGGGAAGCTTACCAGGGACCTTCTTGCCGGTATCTTTTTCAAATTGGGTCCGGGCGAAATCCTGGGACAGCCGTCAGTCATGTGACACTGTGCATTGCTGAGCCTGAGCTCGCCTACAGTGGCCTTCTCATTGTTCTCGCGCGACTGGCGTTTTCCGACGTTAGCATCCATTCATCGCGGCCCGCGGCAGAGTCAGGCTTACAATGTTGAGACCAAATTTCTTCTCCACGGAGTCCAGGCCTGTGAGTATGGTCAGCTACTGTCGTTCCCCCCAGCATCCTGGCGGACCAAGAACGCGGCGTTGGAGCCTAGTCCGAGACTAGCACACGAGAATGGTTGCTTATCGCTTACCCTTGTCGAAGTAGTCTTCCTTGTTCGCGTCTCCGCCCTGAGCGCCTTGAGCACCTTGAGCGCCTTGAGCGCCTTGAGCGCCTTGAGCGGCTTGGTCGCCAGACGAGCTGCCACCGGCCTTGTTGATCAATCCCTTGAGTTTGTCCATGGTTGTTGAAGATGAGCTGGAGATGGTCGCAGATAAAGAGGAAGAGAGCTTCGCTTGACTTGCAAAAGGAAGCAGCCAGGTAGGCACGGGCAGTCAGTCTTGTTGAAGTAATGCCCTAGCTCTCCGCCGCGACGTCACCTCCTTCCTTGTTTCGAAGCTCCACCTGCAGCTCATGGGCAGCCGTATTGGCCACCGTGGCCGCGCATCGAACCGGGTATCATACTGCTTGTATCCAACCTTGTCCAACACAAGCGCTCCACTGAGGCACATGTCATCACTCTAGCGCCTAACTTTGCGGAGTCGCTCCGATGCTGCAGTCCAGTAAACGCACGCAATTCGTACGCGCTGAATGCCAGTACATTCAGTGTGGCCGAGCCGGTGATGGGCTTCCTGCACGTCACCGTGATCGTTCCGATCTCTATCCTTCTGACTGACGCCATCTGAACGCAGCACTTGTGGCAGGATCATTGCAGATGCGAGCTTCGGATGGCTTAAACAGAAGTCAGACTATGTGAGACCCCAGCAGCTGGACGACTTTCGAAGTCGCGAGGAGGCTTAAGGATGATACGGACAATGCTATGCACCACGCTCTGAGCGAGCATCATACGCACAACCTCTTTCCACCATATCGTGCCTGTCATCTTTCATGTTGCAAGCTCGTTGGGTTCGGCTCAACGTGTTCTTCGGATGCGACGCTTGTCACCCATTCGCTTCGGTCCTCATACTCTTGTGGCATTTCTATTCACGAGCACTGTATATGTAGAGGTTGTTTGTATCATTCGCAGAGCTCGTTCTAGACACGAGACTAGCTTTGCAGAAGAGAACTGCTTTACCTGGCTCACATCTTACTCCGCAGCTCTTCGGCCAGACTACCCAGCTCCTCCTTGCTAATTCCCTCCTGCGCCGGCCATACGACACCAAGCCCTTCGGATTCGTTTGGTTTCGGGATCATGTGGAAATGTACATGGTCAACCATCTGGTGGGCTGCACGGCCGTTATTCTGTAGGATGTTGTAGTCTACGGCGCCGGACGCCTTTGCAACTTTCTTCAACACAGAGGTAATTTCAAGTAGGTGCTCATCAGGGATATCAGTGAGCTTTGCGCCGTGATGTTTTGGAATGACGAGCTGGTAGCAAGGATGATTAGGGCAGTGTTTTGCGCGTATCGTACTACAGCTGCGCTGGTTTGACTCACCGTGTGGCCGCGAGAGAGCGGTTGGATGTCGAGAAACGCTAGCGTTTTGGCAGACTCGAAAATCTTCATCGAAGGAATATCGCCTGTCACAAGGGTTAGTCACACGTGTGGTCAAGCACTCTGAGCGTTCAGCTTCGCGTGACAATTGCCTCTTTTGCAGACAATTGTTGAAAGACGCTGCGTATGGTGCAAAACCCGTCTCAGCTTCGCCCAAACGCCTGTTGGCCCGCTTGCTTCTGACAAGGAGCAATTAAGGGAGTCGAGGGAGCCGAAGACGCACCCTTGATGATCTTGCAGAAGACGCAGCCGGCAGATGACATTGTGATTGGTTCGACTTCACTTTTTGAGTTAGGCAGAGTACCTTGCTGGCAGTGAAAGGATGCGCACAGAATGAGGGTAGGCCTTCTGTTGGCGTGGGGTAAGGTATCCACCAGTGCCACCTGCGGCTGATACCCATTGGCCCGACGTCATCTGACACGATCATCGGGAGCGCGTAAGGGCAGGTACTGAATGTGGACAACAGCTCTAGGTATGCAAAGGAAAATTATTCATGATAATCGTACGCGCTGTTGTAACAGCTGGACATGTCTGCTTTTCAGATAGCCCATCACAGAAGCAGGAAACCGAGCCCGTCAACTCCAAACTTCCCATGGAAACACGCCAGGATGCATCCGTATCTCATTGTCTTTGCAGACATTCGTCTCATCTAATCTCGTACCTCTGCTCTATGAGTAGAGCTTCTTCTCAAAGCTGTGAAGGCCGTGCACGTTGCCCTCGGCTTGAGCGGAAACAGTTCTGAGCTCGAAGCGGACTTTGCTGTCCTTGACGCCTTGTCGTAGCTCGGTTAAGCTTTGAATACCAATGTCCTGCAGAGAGTGCTGTACACCTGCCATGAGATAGGGCACGAACTTGGTCACCGAGCCACGGTCCAAGACGGATCCGGAAACACCTTGTGCCACAAGAACGCGGTCGTTTTCGGAGAAGTAACGGGCGGTACCAGCATTACCTGCCTTGGGATCTTTCGAACCAACGCCGGCCTTCTTGTCCTCCATGGCGGCAATACTGCCCATACCGCGGTAAGCCTTTACAAGCTGGCCCTCGCGACTGACGAAGTACTCGCCAGGGGATTCGGTTGTGCCGGCTAGCAGTCCACCCATCATGACAGTCGAAGCTCCCATGGCGAGACCCTTTACAATGTGACCGACGTTTTGGATACCGCCATCTGCAATGCAAGGCACACCGAAGCGAGCAGCAAACGACGACACATTGAAGACTGAAGTGGCCTGAGGACGACCTACTGCCATGACTTCTTGGGTAATGCATGCACTACCGCTGCCCATGCCGATACGAAGACCGTCAACACCCGCTTGGATCAGGGCAGCAGCTTGTTCACGTGTGACCACGTTACCACCAATGACATCGAGACCAGGGTGAGTTTTCTTGATGTACTTTATCATCTCAATCTGGAACATGCTGTTGCCCTGGCTGGAGTCAAGGATGACGATGTCTAGGCCGGCGTCGACAAGCTTCTGCAGGCGGTTCTTGTCCTCCTCGCGGGTGCCAATGGCAGCAGCAGCGATCAGTTGCTTAGAATGAGGCAGCTTGGAGGCAAGTGGGTAGTGCAGGTTCTTCATCAAGTCGGCGCGAGAGACGAGAGCAACCAGGTTCCCCGAGTCGTCGACCACAGGGAGTTTTCCCTTCTTCGACTTGCGGAGGATGTCGTTGGCCTCAGGCAAAGTGGTACCCTTTTGAGCCGTCACAAGATCGCTGCTCATGACTTGTGTGACAGGGTCACTGCCATTGGGGTGAAACTGAATGTCCCGGGTGGTGATGATGCCGACCAGCTTGGACCCAATCTTTCCGGTCTCTGTTTAATTTCTGTCAGCCAATGATCTAGTGGGGCGTCAGACTTCAGAAGTGACCATCCAATTGCTGTTTCAGTCTTGTCATGTTTCTCTCCACGACCGAAGTCGCTACAGTGGAACGAAAGTTATTTGGAATGTGTTGATCATCTTGTGAGCATTGATGACTTCTGAAGAAAGAAGATTCACCTACCAGTAACGGGGAAGCCACCAAACCCCCACTTCTCCTTCAACGCCTTTGCTTCGGCGACAGAGGTTGTTGGCGAGAGCACGACGGGGTCTAAGATAAAGCCGTTCTCGTATCGTTTGACCTTGCGAACCATCTCGGCCTGGTCATCTGCAGAGCAGTTGTGGTGAATGACACCAAGACCACCAAGGAGTGCCATGTGGATAGCCATGTTGTGTTCGGTGACTGTGTCCATGGGGGATGAGAGAAAGGGAGTTTTGAGCGTAATGCGCTTAGTGACGGGGGTATCGAGGGTCACGTTCGAGGCTGGGAAGCCTGTTCGCCGTCGTCAGCAATCCGCGATCTCTACAAGCAGAACCTAGCCATGAATGAGAGACATACCAATGTAACCAGGAAGCATGAGGAAGTCATTGTAAGTAAGACCACCATTATTCTTCGAGTCAAGTAGGGCATAGACGTCGATCCCATCGCCCTGCTTGTAGTCACTCTCGAGAACTTTCAAGGCGGTGGAGAAATCTTCGATCTTGCCGGAGAGCATGGAGCCAGCCTGCTCACTGCTCGAATCTCCGTTGGCAATGGTCATATTGAGAGACGACAAATCGCGTAAGAGTTCTGGTCGAATTGTTTATTAGGTATACAGCGGGCCAAAGTTGCCAGACTTCGCCAGAAGAAAAAGTAGAAGCACGACGCACGAGACCGCAAAAAGTTGATACTCAGAGCGGCGCCGCGGTGAAAGCTAAGCTCCGAAGCCGCAGCTTGGCTTATTCTGGCTAGAGACTTTCGGCAGCTTGAGTCGAGCAAATGCAGGGTCAACATCACATAGAGACCTCGCGTCATCCATGCATCAAGCATTGCAGGTTTGTACCGCTTGAAGAGACTGCTTTTGTCATTATGCTCAGTTCCGCCGAGGAGTCTCAACAGCTCATCACTCCTGTTCGCAAGGTCCGCATCAGACGATGGTGAGATTCGGCTGCCACAGCCTGATGAAGTGCTTGAACCCTTCTCGATCTTCAAAGTCCAGCTCGATCCATTTGATAGACTTCGTTCTGGGCGACGCAGAAGTATTGCTGGAGGCAGATACGCTAGAAGCATTGGACTGGCGTCTGGTTGAGCCAGGCGATTGAGCTGCATCTCTCAAATGCAGCCGTACTCGTCGTTCCTTGGTCGCTACGTCCTCGTGCTCAAGGACTTTAAAGTCCGTGCGAATGGCTTCATGATGCTCTGATTTCGAGCTCAACAATGCACCATAAGTAAGGATTGATATCACACCTTCATGCTCGAGCACCCTCAAAGTCTCCGTGTGACTTCCTCTCTCAGTAGAGCTCCTGACTGCGTTAAGGTAGAAGACTTGAAGAAGTCGCTTGCCCAGAACAAGGTTCTGAAATCGCTCGCAGTCCTCTTTCTTGGAGAAAACATAAGTTGCTCTGAATCTACTGCTGTCCGTCTTGGCCTGGTATCTGAGGCCACTTGACATGTAATCTTTAAAGATGACACTATGGACTTCATTGCCCTGTGCGGGATGCTTGATCTGGGGAATGACCTCGTGTCTAGAAGAGAGCTGGTGTTCAATCTCCACACCCGATTTTCTGCAAGCAATGTATAGTGAGAGTCCTTGCCTTCCTGGCCGACGACGCCATCGCAGACGTGTAGGACAGCTTTCGCACTGATTGCACAGGTTGTGTGGGTAAATCCGTGACGTAGTGGAGCTCCTGCGGGCCCACGTGTCTGAATCGGAAGCCATATCTGGCATGACCCGTAGTGTCGTGCCTTCGCAGAAGTCGTGAATATCGCAGACAAGAGGGCCGTTCCTGGAGAAGAGACTGCCACTTCTAGAATCTGGGCTACTGTGAGGGGAGCTGATGTCCGAGTGGGTGATCGATGGTGTGCTTTCCAAGGCAGGGGGCGGTAGATAAAGCGATGTTCGGGACAGGACGTGCTGAGGTAACGGTGGAGACGGAGAGCGAATGCTTTCTGGCGATAGTGAAGCACGCGCACTATACTCAGTCATACCCGAATTATGTGGACGAGGTTGTGCTGTCAGCTGAGGTGATGAGGATTCTGGTACCCGTTGCTGACCCTGGTCGGAGCGCGTGTACGATCCGCTGCTTCCCATGATAAAGCTTGAAAGAGGACCAAGTGACTCGAGGCGGCCAGTGCCGTATCCACTGTCAGTCGAATCCATGGAGCTCATTCTCTTTTGAACGTTTTCAATTCGGGCAAGGATGGACTGAATTTCACTGCGAGTCCGCTGGATCGGGGCATTCCCATCGTTCAAAGGAGACTGTCGGGTTTCTTCATAATCCTGAGTAGGGACACAATCGCCCTCCATCTCAAAAATGGACTGTTGCGCTTCATCGTTCGGCGACGCGGACCTTGGGAGCGTAGCCATCTCTGCATCACCTTCAAGCTCTTGAATATGCAAGACTCTATCAAACACAGAGAGCTCGTTGTATACATACTGCAATCGCTCATAGGGCCCAGAAGGATATGTCGCTGGGGCTCGAGGAACACTGAGGCTCGAAGCCATCTCTAGCGTATTAGGATGTTGCAGCATCGCATTTGGTCGATCATTGACAGGTCGCTGATCTGAAGCACCTAAAATGGGGCGCGATGCTAGCTCAGGTCCTCTGTAGGGATCGGAGTGGAGCTCGTGGCTGTTATGCTTTCCGGGGAAGCGCACTAATCTTCTCCAGATCTCATATATCTCCTCGCGTGTCCTGAAGCTTTGGCTCCGATCCTCTAGGAGTGTCTGAAACATAACTCTGTTCGAATACAGAGTCGCTATCGCAAGGGACGTCTTGATCTCTTCTCTCAAGCGGCCAATCTCTTTGCTGAAAGGGATATTTGGCGGTCGCGATAATTTTATTGAAAGACTCCTTCCAGTCCTTAGGATCCACGCCGAGAAGCCTATTGTCCTGTTGAAACTTTCGACATCCTGCTATCGTCCTATCAAACGCCTCGCACCCGACAATGATAGAGACCTGGTGGCTTTGCAGGAGGTCGCGCATGTGCTCAAGCTGACAATGGAAGGTAGCATAGTCAGATACTAATGCTGAATAGAGATTTAGCGCTCAAAACGTCTCATAAATGGTAGAAACACGATTTACCCTTGTACTGAGTAGGAGCGTTATGCGCGCCTTCGAATGCTTTGTAAATCTCCAGCGAGACGCTGATCAGCGTAATCACAGTGTCAATACTCCACCCGAACTCAATCATCTGTATCGATAAGAAACAGTCAGTCTCGTTGTGTTAACTATAGCAGACAGTGTTAATGTATCCCGCACTGAACCCTATAAAGGGCTGCCAGTGGGCATAAGCGAGCTGTGGCTGGTAGCGCTCGTGATCGAGGATACTCGAGAGGCGACAACTTGACAACAGATCCGAAAGGATGCTGAAGGCGAGAATGCCGCCTCGATCTCGAAGAAGAGTCTTGACTGCATTTAAAGACCCTGCGTGATCTGCCTCTGGAGGCCTGCTTGCAGGGCAAAGGAAGCCGTCTATCCGACTTGCGGCCGGGTAGGACTGAATACATTTAGGCGCAAAAACAGTGGTGCAAGAAGAGAGGATTCTGGACCATCAATTTGCTGAGCGTCGTATGTCTCATGGTGAGCAAGCGAGACCACCCGGCCCCCTGTGATACTGCACGTGCTCCAGAGCTCCACTGCGGTTCGCACGAGCGAGTAATGGGGCTAGAATGTTAGGGCACGCCTCTTGGGTCTGCGGCTTGTAGCGCTGCTAAAGCAGGCAATATGCTGTCAGTCAAAGCCTCACGGGGATAGAGATGGGCTGTAATGGTGGCCTTGAAAACGTCTGCTACTCCTCGGTTCAAACGAAGGTCTGCAATTTGTCTGTACTCTCGCCATTAGCACTGGCGAAATTTGGAGAGACATACCTCGAGGAAGATGCCAAAGTCATTTCAAAAGCGCGTTTCGAGTCTTTGGGAAGACGTCTGTGCGCTCACATTTGGGGTGTCTGATCCCACCCGAGGACTTGATGTGGACGGTGCTGAAGACCCGCAACGTCAGTACAGAGTCGCGGCAAGCCTTGTGCCAATGGTAGCTGACTGTCTTCTTGATCAGGCTTCGTTACGCATACAATAGACAACTCGTGAGCTGCATAGAAATGCCATTTCATGATAGCCAAAGCGACTGACGTGGGAGTTCCAGTGGGTTTCAACACTGGGTAGTGTTCACTCTCTGACAGTGGCAGAGTCGCAGCTCTAATTTACCTTGCAGGTCGTCTTCGTGGCTGGCGTCGGTTTCTTCACCGGTTGCTACACCATTGCAGTTCTTCCTTCAGACTATGCCTAACATCTTTAAGATGCCTACGATATTTTTGCGCTGAATACCGTGATTTCGATCTTCCGACAAATGTATCCTATGAGCTCGCAGTCAGAAGGTGTCCTTCCGCAGAACTGGGATGTACTGCTGCTTTCAACGACCCTGTGTGGCATATGCATTGGCATGTTTCTATTTGGTATACTCGGTAAGCGTTAGACTTTGAAATACCACGGCGTGTCTGCTGTCGAGACTTCACTCACCGGCTCTCAGGAGATGTCTACGGACGTCGAAAGATGTTAGTGATGTATCAACTTCTGCTTGGTCAGCACGATGCTTACTGACTAGGTATGGCCTGGAACTCATTGTTCTCACTGTTGGGTCAATCGCATCTGCCATGTCCAGTAGAGGTGAGATTGGTCTTGGGGGCAGCAGTATGAGTAGGTCTATGACCACTAGCGCAGGTTCTTGGGCAGACGTGTCACTTACTAATGTCCTGAGCAGACCTTCTTGGCTGGCTGGTGTTCTGGCGACTGATAATGGTAGGAGCCACTGGAAAGTTTGCTGCGTCGATCTCTTATTAATCGCGTTGAGGCAGGGCATGGGTATAGGTGCCGACTAGTAAGTGTCGCTGTTTGCATGATATCGAAGCAATTCCACTTAATTGTTAGTAGTCCTTTATCGGCTGTGTAAGTAGCCAGCGATATGCTACGAATACTCTATGCCCTCTCTAATCATTCCAGTCTGACATCTGAATTCGCACCTCGGAAGGTAAAAATCGCTGCCAGACTTTTGTGACTGGCTTGCTAAGATTCTACTAGCATCGAAGCCGAATGCTCGCATCGGTATTTTGGATGCAGCCAATTGGGCAAGTCATTGTTCTTGGGGTTGCTGCAGGTAGCTTTTGCGACGATTGGTCATCAAGACAAAGTACTGAAGCTTTTTTTTAGTCGCCATCAAGGCGAGTGCAGCTAGCCTCCAATGCCCGCCTAATCATGGGCAAGACGACTCGTAAGCATGCACACGTTTGACACGCACATGTCCACCTTTTCGCACTGACCCAGGCGCAGGCATTCATTGCTTCAGCAGTGCCATACTCTGGGCGACAAGGCTGCTTGCGCTTGCGTGAAACAGCTTGACAGGGCATGGTAAGCCGCTGTCTTGTCTTGACGTCTGACTCAGACTAACAAATGATGACTACTCAGGCGTGCGATTGTTGGTAAGAATGTCTTCAAGACACACCACACTTACGTGCTAACCTGGCCTCCAGGCGCGGGAGCTGTCCCTGCGTTGATAGCAATCTATTTCCGCATGACTATCCCGGTGAGCGAATCAAATCTGCCGCGGTCACATTCTGATCTGACGTCCCTCAGCCATCGCCAAGGTATCGTTTGATCGTCAAGGGCATGAAAAGAACCGCCGTTGCTGATACGCAAGAGTATTTCATCAATCGAATACGGGCCAAGGAAGGAATTGTCGAAAGTGGCGAACCTGAGGCAGATGCTGCGAGTGCACGCGAATTCCAAATGGTGTCCTTGATGCACATCCCTAGGAGTACTGGAGAGTCGCAAGATTTTGCCAGTAGGGTTCCTGGACCAAGTTCAATGATGACGGTTGGCAGTAGACCCTTAATACCTGAAGACATCCAGAGCAGGCACACCGCAAGCTATGCAGGAAGCATCGCGGAGGAAAGCATAGAGCACAGCATCACGAACGGGCTGAACGAAGAATCCTACCTTGAGCACCAACAGGAGACAATCACCTGGCAAGGCACCAAGGATGCCGCGCGTGAGTTGTTCGACTATTTGTGCTCTAACGGGAATTGGCGGTTTCTACTTGGTACCGCTGGCACTTGGTGAGTGACATGATCGCCGGGTCAGTACCCAAATTAACAGCCCACAAGGTTTCTTCTAGACATACCTTTGTGAGCGTCAATCTGCCTTCCTCAGAGCATTCAGCGGGCTGAGACATAGAAAGTTATGGCCTGGGCTTATCATTCCCCTCAATCAGCTTCGAGCTCTGGCCTATCTCAGGCAAGACATTGGCCGAAGTCCTTCTGGCGTCTCTAGAACACCAGCTTATTATAACATCTATCGTAAGTGCTGTGATGCATCTATCGCAATGACTAGCTGATCTAATCCCAGGGTGCTGTCTTTGGTGGTGCAAGTAAGCGAGACTAATGACATGATTGTGGTCGGCACTTATCGATTCCTCTCTAGTCTGCATCGTTGCTGTCCAGTACGTGTCAACGCGGCACCTTCAATTCTGGTCCTTCATGATCTTGGCCTTATTGCTGTTAGTGACTGGAATAGCCTTCAGATCGATCAAAGAGGCCGGTGTGTAGCGAATCTTCATCATCGAGACAGCCAAGCACTGAATATGAACAGGATATTCTGGCTTGATTGTTCTGTACATCATCATGCAAATATTCTTCCAGTTTGGTCCGAATACGACAACGTACATGGTAAGCCGGTTCAGACTCGCCTTCAGTCTAGGAAGGCCTTGCTGATATTGAGGAGATTGCCGCCGAGTTATGGCCCACAAAGTTCCGATGCACGCTGCATGGATTCGGCGCTGCTGCAGGTAAGATAGGCTCGATTGTTGGACAGATCATCATCGCCTATGGTTTCGATCTTCGCAATTTGCCTTCCTCCAAAGCTCAAGAGGAAGCATATGACCAGAAACTAAGTTGGGTAAGTCTGCAACCTGATACATTTGATCCGAGATATGTGTTAAATCCCTGGTCTAGGCTTTACTTGTATTTTTCGTAAGTCTGTGACGCATAACTGATCGCATTAGGCTGACAAGTAAGGCCATTATGATTCTTGGCGCCATCTTAACTTATCTTTTCACTCCCAATACAAGAGAAAGCAGTGGCGCGGGATACTCTTTGGAGATTTTGGCCGAAGGTTACAAGACGGTGGCCTCCATGGAAGGATATGGCGGGTCGAAGGACGCACAGCAGACATTGGCTTGAACTTTGCCGGAGCGTAAGAAGAATAGGGAGACGAACGAGGAATTTGTAGGGTACTTCGGAATATTCGTGACGCCTTCTATAGCAGGAATGGCTTGCAGAACTGCCACGCAGAGGTCGATCACGGTCTGGTTGATGGATGAAGCTTGAGGATGGTGAAGATAGCGCGGCACGCGCGGATAGGTAGGAGGGTGATGATGGTGACCTCGGGAGGAGATCTGTCCTGAAAAGCGTGTCCTTCTGAAACGCCGACAAGCCCGTCATGAGCAGCCGCGCGGACCATAGCTTCACGTAGAGCGCGCCTCAAACTTGCATTCATCTGCCTTTCCACTACAGACCATCCCCTAACCAGACACAATGGGTGGCCACAAGAAGAAGAGAAAGTATCCCGTACGTCTGTCATTGCACTTCTGACAGGAGATGGATGCTAATGGACCCATAGGGTATCGAAGAGGTCCTTGACCGGCCCTGGTGTTACTACTGCGAACGAGGTCTGTATTGCTTGCGCTTGACATCTTACCAAAGATGACTGACAATAAGACATCTAGACTTCGACGATCTGAAGGTTCTCACGTCCCACCAGAAGGCCAAGCATTTCAAGTGCTCGAAATGTAACCGTCGCCTGAACACTGCCGGTGGTCTCGCCGTCCACTTGAACCAGGTGCACAAGGAAGAATTGCAATTTGTTGAAAATGCTCTTCCCGGTCGTGAAGCAGCCGACATCGAGATCTTTGGTATGGAAGGCATACCAGAAGATATCAAGGAACGACATGACATGCGCATCAAGAGTAAATTCTTTGAAGAACTTCAGGAGCGTCAGCGCTTGACCGGCAACCCCCAAGGAATGGAAGGGAAAGGCGCTGTCGCAGGAGTCCGAATCAAGCTCCCTGAGATCACAGTACTCAAACAACAACTTGAAGACTACGTTGTCAACCAGCGATCAAAGGCGTTGCCTGTACAAGATCATACACCCATCGGAAATGGAGCCCTAGGCGCTCCGGCCTACCCTATCAACGGCGTCCCAGGCACAACGCCGGTCTCTGTACCACCGAGCTCATTTGTGCCCGAGCCTGCGCGTACCGACCCGGCTCCGCCTCCCGAGAAGAAATCGAAAAAGAGCAAAGACAAGACCAAACTATTCTATTCTGATGATAACGAAACTTCTGAAGAGAAGCTACTGGTGAAGTCCAGATATCGGTTCGACGACTCTGTTAAGAGCGAGCCAGACGTTGTGATGACAGAGGCCTCAGCAAACACGGGTGTGACTGCGGATGACGAGGTCGACAATACAACTGCATAGCATAGTCATAAGTCTTCATGCTGGAAATAGAGGACGGCGTGAGGCGTTAGGCGTAACTCAACGTTCAGGAGGATTGAAATTCGTCGTTGAGGGGAACGATCTGATTTGTACTACTAAAAGCTGAGAACAAGCCATACGTGATCTTGTGCCTTGTGGACACCTAGATCTGAAGTTATGACGTTCTCAGTCAATTCAATGTGACACATTGGATCCGTGTCACAAATAAGCAGAGTATTCTGCGAGCTCCGGAGCGACTTCCATTCATCTCTTTGCACTATTGGTCTCGTGCAACAAGCACTGTGCTCTCTGATTCTCCGTTCTCTGCCAATTCGCTGTCGACTTTTGCGACATCATGCCACGCACCCTCAATGACCCGCCAATATCGTCCCTCATCACCCCTCACATGCGCGACGTGGCCAGTTCCTTGAAAAGACACTGCCTCAACAATCCACCCTCTTTCCTTAGCCTCTTCAACGTGCGCCTCCACGTCCTCCGAGCCTACCATTGCATCCCCCGGACCATAGATGTAAATGCGTCTCCCACTTCCACCCTTTCCAACCCCTCTAACTCTGCCCATGTCCACAAAATCAGGCTCGTTCAGCACCCTTCTCGCTTTGCGCACTGCGTCTTCTCCCGCCCCCAACAAACGCTCAATCTTCCCCAGCAGTGTCCAAAAAGTCAGGCCGAATATGATAATCATGCGCACGAGCAGCCTCATGAGCAAATTCTTGGGTAAACCAAACGAGAGAGCAGCGATGCTCCGCCGCAACGTGGGCAATCCCGGCGCAGAGTCAATCACAGTCAGACTCTCATTCAGCGGGAGAGGACGGCCCGTGCGCTTATGATAGACTTGCGCCAGCAGCGAGAGTTGAATCACGCCTGCGTTTGAGAATGCGTGGATTATGGTGCGTTGTTTCTGCACGGTTGGCAGGCTTGCTGGTTGCGCTGGTGCAGGTGCGTCGACGGAGGATGTGTGCTTCAGTAACAAGTCTAGGACGGGGTCTAATCGTTTGCGCTGCCAGGAGGATGATTTAAGAAATAGCTCGCGCTTGGATGTCATTACTACTGCGAGGGGACTGTGAGGGTGCTGGGCCTGATAGTGAGATAAATAGATCCGCAGGTGCCGGGGAAGTGCATCGAGCCAGGCTAAGATGATGATGAGAGACGGCGACGATGCTGGGGGAGAGTACTGAGATTCGCAGAGATATGTCTGCGGCGAGAGAGATGCGAAGTTGGCAAGAGGGTCGAGAAGTGGTGTTTCTGCCATGGTGCCACTTGTTCTACCGCTTGTAAGGCCTCTGTGTTGCGAGTACTACACAAACAGAGACGTCGCGCTGTCACATGGATTGAGGCTGGCCCAGTCAGAGCACGCGATTCGTTATCTGGGATGAAGTTGGGAGGATTGATACAATTCAGTGCAATGTGAAGACCTCCGTGGAGCAGTATCGCTTATTTGGATGTGGTTGACCGTGCCGAGGCATGCGCGACATACGGGTGAGGTGCAGGCAGTGAGGCTCAATTACTACAAACGGATCTAGTCCTGACCGGACCGGATGAGGTCTCATCGACGTTGGAACCTTGAGCATTTGCGCATGGGATATGCAGGCAAGTCAGCACCAAGGACCTAGTATACTGCAGAGTTATGCCAGACTGTCACTTTCAAACGCTCGCTTTGCTATTCATTTGGCTGCTATTTGCGCTACCATATCTCCACCTAATCTTGCAATCTCAGCGAGCAGTCCGGCGGTGTTGAGTACCACTTCTTCTCCATCCTCGTCACTCGGCAGAGTGCTGTACTCGAGATTGACTTTCCAGCGCCTTTTTTGCATGAATCTCGGGTTCCAGAGCCCAGCTATGACTCCTGTATCTCCAGCGTTGTCCCAGAAGATGACAACTACATCGCCATAGACCCTTTCAATCTCGGCGACGAAGGCTCGAACCAGTCCTGCAGGTCCTTCTTCCACGCCGACGGCGGTTGCCATTTGCAGATTCTTGTATTTAGTCTGTTTCCTCGCTTTTAAGGTGGTGGTGAATTCAGGCGCTAGCTGGAGAATGAAGTCAAAATCTTTCAAGCCAGATTTGAAGAGTGACGTCAAACGGAGAGAGTTGCTTGATTGAATTAACCTTATCGCGGACCGTGCAAGGGCAACTAGCCGATTAGTAACAACTTTATTGGGACGGTGTTCCGTCCAGGTCGAGCCCTCAGTATCGAAATCTGTTGCGAGAATGGGACCCACGCGCGACAAGGTTGGATCAATTGTCCTCCACGCGTTGAAACGTGTTCGAATAGCCTCAAGGTCTTGTGCTGTCATTGATCCGGCAAAGTCAACGACCCACGGATCGTTCATCCAGTCCCAATGACTGATGAAGAACAGCGCTCGGAAGAAGGCGACTGCACTCGTCGCGGGCACGTCCCATGGCGCTGGGTGCAAGAAGACCTTTGCTACAAGTAGTTCTATCACTTGCTCCGCGAAGTGAGATGACAGTAGATGAGCCGTGAACCATTTCTTCAAAAGACGAATAGCACCCGGGAGGGCAGGATATCTCGTACTCGCTTTTTGCATGGCTTGTGTGTGAAGGGGCATTCTCACAAAATGCCGTTTGTAATAAGACAGTGCGGCAGCGGCGGCTTCACGTGAGCTCGGCGAGAGCGCTTTGTTCTTCAGTAACTGCTGGATCAGGGGCTGTTCTCGTTCATGGTGGATTCGAATGCTGAACCTGACTCCAGAGGCATATACCAAATCGAGGTACGCGGCGTTGAGAGCTTCCGTATCCGTGTTCTCAAGCACTATTTGGGTCTTCGATGATGGAAGTTCCTCTTTCAGCAGCTCCTCCAGTTTGATGAGGAAAGCAACTTTAGTAACTTGAACAGCGCGTAAATCCTCTGGCCACCTCGTGCTACCCTCAAATTGCACGACAAGGTCAGCCGCATGAAGCATGTGCAAGCTACCGGCTGAGATGTAAGATGAGAGTGACGAGTTGCTTAACATAGAAGAGGCAGGTGCTACGTGGCGAATCTCCAACGGCAAGCTCTTTGCTGTCCGAAGCTTTGTTTCTAGTTCCTTGTAGGCGGTGGCGATCACATCAGCCGCTTGTGAGTAGGCCTCGAGGTCAGTGCCCAAAATTTCGAGAGGTTGCAACTTCTGATAGAGGATCTTTTCAGGGTCGACGTCTAGGTGCAGGTGAAGCAGCCATGAGATGATCTCCTCCAATATAAGAAATGCGTCAGTCTTGCTCCAAATGGCGCTGTATACGATAGCGCCATCTTTGAACCGTCGCAGTTCGGCCTTATCGCCCCAAAGTGCCTTGAACGCTGCGGATTCATCCGCAGACTCTGCTGATGGACCTCGATCGACAATTCTTGCAGCATTCGAGGGCTCAATCGAGAATTGTATAGTGAGCTGTCGGGAGCTCTGCAAGCTTTTCGAATTAGTGCTCACAGGTAGCTCTGCAGTGGATGAGCAAATGATATCAACCAACCGCACTCGGTCACCAAGACCTTGTGTGAGCAGATTGAACACATTTTCTGCCTTGCTAAGTGCGTCGACGCCACCTGAAATTGCATCCAGCGGGACTTGCGCGGTCATATCGCGTCTCAGACTAGGCGTTGCGACATCATAGGTAAATGTTGAGTCGAATTGGGGTTGAGTAGAGTTACCGAGGGTTCGCAGCGATACTCGTGCTTCATGTTGCAAGTTTCTGTACGACCAAGCTGTCATCTTGTACAAGATGTTCGTGGAATTTGTATCGTCAAAGAACATTGGACCTGAGGTTCTGACTACCTTGTGCTCGCTGTTGCTTGTGAAGGGCTGCTGCACCAAGTCGCGTCGAGCAAGAAACTGGATTGTAGCCCTGAAAAGCTGTACGCTGTCTAGCGATGACAAAACGACAGGTTTGCCGGTCCCAGAATCGGCTGACAGTAAGATCGCAAGAAGTGCAGCCCATTCAAAGTTTCCAAAACCTCCCTGACTGACCGTACTTGAAAAGCCACGGGACCGTAACCACAACCTACCTAGCAAGCAAGCGTGCCGAAATCCAGAGCTCCTGGAAGCAGTCCCGTGAAGCATTTTCAGATAGGAGGTCATTGCCGAGTCATGTCGTATTGAGCCATTGTAAAAGGGTGTGGGTTGCTGCTCATCCCCATCGGTGTCAAAGCGGATGCAGCTGCGATCGGGCAGGGTCCTCGTGCGAGGAAAGGTCGAGGGTGGTGCGGCGATCAGAACGTTGATATTGCACCGCGACTCAGCGAAGGCGCTAGTAGAATCCCGTGAGTTTGCCGAAATCAGTATTGTAGGAAGAAGCTCGTTATCTTGGAAGTTCTTGTATCGGATCTCTAGATCATTGTGTGCATCTCTGATAGCAGCTGCAATGCGAGCAAGATAGTATGCGCGTTTATGAAAGTAGCGATGATCAAGAAAATCTTTCTCGGTCAGAAGTTCTTCTGGCATTGTGACGACCATGTCCAGGGTTATGCGGTCCTTCACTCGTGTGACGGTCTTCAGCGCATAGCTTCCAACAACGTTGATGTTTGAAGGTTTTGCGAAGCCCAATTTGTACTTTGCGTCTGCTGGTGGCCGAACCGAGAATGGAATCCGGACCTTATGTGTTTTTACCATGTTTCGCTCAGCTTGAGGTATCTGGAGATATGTTAGCAAGACTCTTGGCTTCAGCCGCGCGGTGGGCGTACGGGGAGCGGTTGTTGAGGTGGGATCTTCTCAATAGTGTTCTTCAATTGATGCAGCACGCTCTCTGCACCGGCCTCTCGCTCGCCATATGCTGGCGATATCTTTCTTAGCAACGCCTCAGTCTGTGCCTTGAATACTTGTGGCTTCGCCATGTCGATAGCAGTATGGACCTTCGGACGCTCATTGCGTGCGGGTGTGGTCTGCGCTCCCGACGTTTGCGTGCTGGCGCCGTTGGTAAGACTGTACAAATCTGTAGCAGAAGCTTCACCACCGCTCTCTGCATCGCTCAGCTCTTCGTCTTCTTCATCATCTTCCATAGAGTCAGGATCTGGGAGGTTCTGTTCGGCATCTTGGATGTCTTCTGCTGGCAAAGCGTCACTCGCATCGTAGGTGTCTTCGTCAGTGTCGGGCGGCGACAGCTTCCTCCTCTTGTAGGCACGCTCTGGCATTTTGCAGTTACGTGTGACCACTGAAGTAACGCAGCAGATTGCGCATAACCTGTTGTGCCTGTATCGTTAAGAAGATCTCAAAATTTTGTCGGCGTTTCGGCGGTGACTTCACCGTTCGTGCGACGGCAGGGGTCCGAGCGTTCACCTGCAGCCACGCAATGCCAGACTGAGCTAGCACGCCCCTTCCGAGGGTTCAGTCCACTTAGTAAAGTTCACAGTACTACCTATTTACAAACATAGGTATGCCATGCATGTCAAGCATGCTGCATCTTGTTGGATTGGGCCATGCCTGTGCTTGCTCAACGACGGGAATGCATTCGACAGATTCAATTTGCATGAACTATAGCTAGGAGCTTGCGAACAATGATCATTGTAACGAAAGTAATCAGGTTCTCAGCCACAATGCGGTTTCTGGACAATCGCGAGGGCGAGCGCCGCTTCCGAGGTTTTCTTTCCTCGAGCTCCACTGTTCAGTTCTTGACAGCCGACTTGACATGACGCAAGCTTCATTTACAGCATGTCAACCGTTGTTGATATTCCAAGACAGAAGAGATATATACCGTGACGTCGAAATATCTGTCACTTCACACTAGTTTGTGATGGAAACACGAGATCGACTCGAATGTGAAACTGGCCACGTGGCCCAATGGCAAGGCGCTTGACTACGAATCAAGAGATTCCAGGTTCGACCCCTGGCGCGGTCAAATTTTTGCCCAACGATGGACTCCGTACTTTGTACTTACTGCTTCTTGGTCAAAGTCACGGGGTTGACTAGATTTTTGCGGTATATCTTAAGGGCAACGAACCGCTTGACCAAGTAATACCTTGCTCCATTTAATGTAGCCTCCAGTGCTCCCCGTGATTGGTGAAAGAGCAGTGCCTTTTTTTCTGAGAACCTTAATCCCTCTTCTTCTTCCTCTCCTCACAAACGCAGGTGCGTAGGACACATGAGTGCGGCTTACACGTTCATTCTGCATCCGTGGTAATGCACAAGAGAATGGGTATATTTATGCTTCTCAGGCACTTCAGGTCACGGCAGCTTAAGTACTTGTAGGTGATTACAATCGCTCAATAACGTAATACAATTTCCCTCTTCCCCAGAGGTCGTGACACTGTCCGATGACAGGGATGCATCATGCCAACCACTGACGCATGTTGAACTCGACCTTGAGTTCATTGGTCTGTCATGACGACGTCTTGCTCTACGGCATGACGCTCTGAACCTGCCTGCGACATGATCCTGTTTATAACGGCTAATCGCAAAGCCTGGATCCACTCCTGCCGAAGCCATCCTGAGCTCTTCTTGGTCTCGGGAGCACTTACTGCGACGAGGGCAGAGCGAAGCGCTTTTAGTGTCTGAACATCACCGCTGTAGACGTCCCGATGCAATGAGAGAGCGTCATCGATCCCAGTGGCTCGAGGATCGAGCATTGATCGCAAAAGCTTGGTGTTGTTGTTGCCAATGACTCCGAAAAGTGCTTCTGGTATGGAAGCATGAAGCAAATCTGTCACGTGGGCTTGATCGATGCCAGCTGACACTAGCTGTGTCCTGGAAGAGACCCATGCAAGGTCCTTGAGGTGCCGTGGCAGCTGCTGTGTAGCGATCTGTACCGAGAGCATACTGTGACAACGATCAAGCAAGCCTTTCCGCTTCAGCAGGACGGTCTGGTGGCTCTTGAAAGCTGCAAGATGCTCAGCGTTCTGTGCAAAGTTCAATCTCACAGCCCACCATTCAGCACTATCTGTCCGCACCTCTGCGATGCTATCAAGCTCTGGCAGGAGCCCAGGAGCTTCCAATTTCCTCTCTTCACCAGATCTGAGAATGACAACTACTGGCACGATGACAATTTCCCTCGTCTCGATGTCGCGCGGAATCAGACAGCGGGGTTCCGTTGCATAGACCCAAAAGTGCCTCATGGCTTGCAAATGCGCTCGGTTGTCTAAAACGTCCTTTGGAAAGAGCGGGTAGAAAGCACAGAGCAAAGAGGCAATTGCCAAGTCAGATGTGTTGAACGTGAACTTGCCATGTCCCATGAATAGAATGCCCATGGCAGTGTGCGAAGCCTGATGCAAGCCAAAGGTCTGTTCTGGAGTTACAGAGGCATGCAGATAACGTAAACGCCTGAAAATATCGAGATCACCAGTCCCTGCCGCGACGGTGGCCATAGATAAGGCCAACACGTGCTCAAACCTGAGCAGGGAATCACGGGCGAGCAGCTCGTCCCAGTTCAGATCTTTTGCTTCTTCGCTTTCGAGAATAAGCCTGATTTTGTCGAAGAGTTGCATCAAAATGTCGAGAGCTTTGTCATAAGCATGTGCGCCACCAGCGCATTTCAGGGCAATACTCCAGCATTGTCCTGCCAGTATATTGTACAGAGGGATCCTGCTACTGTCCAAGGGCCTTTTGGAGTCTAGAAGTCCTTCGACGTTACTGATGCGACGAGTCGAAAATGTAGACGGCAATCTGTTGCACATCCACTTCATATCAGGCTCGATTTGACTCCACATGATGAGGTTGCTTGCAACGGTCCGAAGTAGTAACGCATCGGGTCTGATGTAGTCAAACTGCTTGGCTATCTTTGACACGCCTATTTCATCTGCAAGCCTTATATTCTCGGATTTCATGAAGATCATAGCGTAGGCCATGACTGCTCCGGGAGTGGACTGGTCGAGAATATGGACCGTATCGACGGTGCGAGAGCCTGTCGCAACGGACAGCAGCCTCTCCACGACATGCATATCATGCAATGAGCGTAGATCCCGACCTTTACCAAGGTTTATTAGACCCAGAGCAAAGCCAGCAGCAAGTCGGTATCCTTCATCGCGGAAAGAATTCGGAGAGTCATTTGAGTCGTCCACCCCTGGATTCTCAATCTCGGATAACATCACCTCACTCATGCGGCGATGCTGTGATCCATAAAACAGTAATCCAATGCCAATGATGCCTGCCGTTTGCGTCAATGGCGACAAATTAAGTTCAGCTGCCCCAGGCGGCAACAGCCGAGTGACATGTACAGATAGGAGTCTCGTGACGAGGGAATCCATTGTCCCCATATGCGAGGCTGACAAGCCAAGGAGAAGTCCGATGGATGTCATATTATGTTTCGGTGTGAGGTATTTGAAAGCAAGCCATTTGGCCATCGACTTCAAGTGCCCATTGAGACCGAGGGCATAGAGAAATCCTGCGTGACGATTTCCAAGATCATTGGGTTTGTTCAGGATTAACCAGGAATTGTCAACTCTGGGAGAGTCCCTTGCAATACGAAGTCCTGCATTCACCCCTGCATGGAAGAAGGCCCATGATACTTTCTCTTCTGTGAAATTACTCTTGTCGGCATTGACAATGTTATTCGAAGGCTGCATATTGCAGGTTGTATTGAACGGCTTAACATCGATCTTTTCCGTAAGCAGCGGCCTGTGAGCATTGAAGTTAAGCGCGGCTTGGCCCGAGGGAATGGCCATGGTCCGCTTATAAACGAGCTCTGCAAGAGCCTTTTGATCTTCAAGGAACTGTGATTCGGTGGAGTCTGGTTTGGGAGAGATTGTGGCAACTGCAACACGGAGAGGATTGAGAATTTTCGCCGCCTCTTGCCAGCGTCGATCCAGACGGTAGATCAGACGCATTGAGGCTGCTGCCTCCTCTCCTGTAGTGCGACCTGCAGCGGTATGCTTTGCCAACGACTCCGTCACGGCGCGGACATCCGAGCAAATTTTGACAAAATCAGTCAAGCCATCAGGCACTTCGGACATGATCTCAGATGTTGCCACGAAGTGTTTCGCGGCTCGGTTCATCTCAATATCTGGACGGTCGAGTAGATAGGCCATTCCTGTCGACAAGTTGTCGGGAGGATCGGATTGTGCCTCCTTACACCAATTTTTAATGCTGCTTCCACTTCCCTCTGGAAACGTCTCCATATCGTTCTGGGAGACTTTCCTTTGATCGAAGAGTTTGAGGATTGTGGTATGACCACTAGGCTGCATCTTTGAGGCTCTGTTGAATTCAACAGCAATGGCTGTGCGCTTTGTGTGGACGGAAGTCGCGCGGTTGATGCGTTTTAGTAAGTCACCTGCAGTAACCGAAAAATCATTGCTAGATTCCTGTATCGTTGGATCTCTTTTGAACAGCGTGAGGTCCTCAGAACTTATAGGCTGTCCCGTTTCGTCCAAAGCTTCTCTTAGCGATCTAGCTGTCCAAGCTGGTCGCAGTTCTCTGAGTGCTTTCTGATCCAGCTCAACGGTGCTTTGTGCATGCTCGCCCATCCAATTCGGCCACTGAGCCCATACGCAGATGATGCGCATAAGCTCAACCATCGTGTGAGAATCCATTGCGTTTGTTGATACGTTCAGTATCACTTCTTGATGAAAGATATGCAGGGCACTAAGTAGAGATAGAATTATTCGTGCAGCTCGCACTGGTCGAGCAACTCGAGCATCGAATCCCAAGAAGGCTAAATTCAAGCATTCGTGTAAACTGCTTTGAGACTGCAAGACATCCTGGGACTGTAGACGTACTGCGATGCTCGCTGCATCAGTCTGAAAATTGAGGTTAGATTGCACAAGCGAGGAGCTCATCTTAGTCTTTGCTCTTGCCCAAGACCATGGAGAGATAACTTCTGACTGCGTGCTCGCACGAGACGCGTCCGCATCCAGTCCAATAGAGGAGGCAGGCTCGACGCCAGCAGATTTGAAAGTGCTCAGTGTAAGGAGCAAGACGGCCTCGATCATTGCCTGCCGCTCAGCATTTTCCAATGCATCAGGAAGCAGAGCGAAGCGGCTTAGCCAAAGATCCTCTAATGATGCTGCATTTGGATGCACAAGTTCTAGAGAAGCTTGAAGCGTCTTCAGCGCCGCAGAAACCATGTGACATCTTGGCCGGAGGACGAGACCAAAATGAGGGAAATCTGCGCCAGCGGTCCACTCGCAGAATCGAGCGGCTCCCAGGGACCGCAAGTCACGAAAAACAGTATCCTTATGAGTTTTGAATATTGGCAAAAATCGAACGTGACCTTGTGGATTGAGGTTTGGAAAGACGTCAAGAGCTAGCTCGTCTCCTTTTGCAACAAGCAGCCGAGCGTCTGGACCGTCTCGTATGGCTAGCGCAGCACTAATGTTCTCATGCAAGTGGAGGCGCACCTCTTCCTGTAGTATCTGAAACTTGCTAGGTTCTGCATGACCTGTCTGCAAATCTCGTGATGGATCTGGCTGCTTTTCAGATATCTTGCAAGACAACTCACAGAGCATTCGTGCGTCATGGTGGACGGAGTGAACAGTTATTGTTTTCTCGCGACGCTGACCAGGGCCCGTCCTCCATTGCGTGGCGGTAGTAAAGAATCCAGAAGTACTGGGTGGCTCCAGCAGCGCGAATTGATTTGATCGAATCTCTTCCGTCATTGGAACTGCCGAAATGCAGTTGAGTACTAGCTCTTTCTTCAATCCTCCGACAGCTAGATCATAACTGGACGGACTATCTTCGAGACTCAGAAGGTCTAGTAGGGTATCATCACCGGCAGAGTCGATTGTGGTAAGCTCCTCGACCTCTCCAAAACGAAGCATACTTGCTGCGGCAGAGAAACGCCCTGAAAGGCGACCCTTACCAAAACTATCCCTGTTGCTGTGACTAGCAAAGGACGCTGTCGCACCACCGTGGCCACGGACACTGCTATGGCCGCCAGAAGGGTTGCGAACAACATCATTGATCGTGTGCTGCTCCTGGCTTGAAAGCTCAGCTCGAGCCATCATGGAGCTTGTCCGTCTGTTCGCCGGGAGGTCTTGTTTCAGTATTGCTCCAAAATTTTCTTCGATAGTAGAGAAGGTGCCGCCTTCGATCTCATCCGTATCAGCATCTTGGGGAGGCAGGCCAAGCAGAGACGTTCTGTTGACACCACTTTCGCGTTTTGGACGTTGCCTCTGCATCCTAGCAAGGGGGGTAGGTGGCGCGCTACCTGCACTGCTCCTAGGATTGAATGAGCTTCGACGCTTTTTGCGAGCTGTTGCGTCAGGACCGCTCTTCCTTGCTTTCCTTACAGACGACAACGAAAGCGTCTCGGGGTACGTTGATGTCCAGAGGCGAAACAGCCTTTTCTGTCTGTCCAAGGTGAGCATGAGTAACAGCGTATCTCCAGATCCAGCTGAGATCTCATCGCAACTGGACATATAAAGCACTTCATCATGCTCAGACAGCACGGCGTTGTCTCGCTCAGCATGTAGCCTCGATGCTCTTGGAGATGCTGTGTGACTGCCGGAGTCGACCACGAGGCCCACTTCAGACAGTGGGTCCGTTAGAGTGAACAGCCGAGGGAGACCATCGGATTGGGCAATGTCGGGTATTGTTTCGAAGTCAGCTAGACTCAGGAAATTTCCTCCTCTCGTGACACGAGTCTGCTTCTGATTCCAGCTATGATGAGACCACTGAGGTATTTGCGATGACCTAAAAGAGTTTGGCGGAGCTCTCGGTATTTGCGGTGTTGACAGACTTGAGGGTGACCTGGGTACCAATCGCTGCAGGAGCAAGCCCTTTGGCGTTGCAAATGCCTTCTCGACCTCGAAGGGGAAGTTGACAATGTTCGACGGTCCATTGGAGAAGTAGACATGGGCCGTTCGTCCCATCAGTATGACAAGGGCGCGGGACCTCTGTCGCTGTATACTTGGGCTGCACTCCTCGCTAGCATCTTGATCCCTTTCGTTTAGGAACCATGTTAGAAGAGCCTGATTGATCCGGTCATCAGGATCCTCAAACTTGAACACGCGTCGCACTGTGCCAGCTTGAGCCCAGCTCACACATGTAGGTGTGTAAAGGACCTCCTCTTCGACACCGTTCTCAGTATCATGCTCGTAAACATGCCATTTGTATTGATCTGGGGTGATTTCGAGTGGCAAATGGCCCGCATCTTGTAGCCATTTCAAAGAAGCGGAGTGATGGGGAGGGAGCGTTTTTAGGAGATTCATGAGCGCATCTCTGGGCGTTGTTGCATGGCACGATGTGGTTCACGAGCTGGGTGCTTGAGAGGGATACATGCAAGGCGTCTGTCTTGTTGGCAAATCTGAAGGTGCAAGAACGTCTATGAGTGCGTTGGGCTGCACCTGCCGTTTTACTTATGCGAGGGGTGGTGATGTCGTCGAGCGAGGTCAAAATAAAGATGTGGGGTGGACGCGTCTGACCGCGTGTGATGCAAGCGCGAAATCTTGTGATGGACTTAGCTGCCTGTCCATTGCAATTCCCATTCGCTTGCTGCAACTGCTCAAAGGCATCTTCCGGAGGCACATTCAAAGATTTTCGCGTATACACTGCATTAGTGACCCAAGTCCACAGTCCAAGCCGCGGCGTTCGCGTCATTGCGGATGAGCAAGCTCCTGAACAGCTATGGCAGACCTATCATCACCTTCCAAAGTTCGTCGACATGGGACTGAGATCTTGACGTATGTAAAACACATCTATCTACTCACACGAACCTGGTCGCAGCTAACAATGCAGCAGCTACGAACTACCTCACCGCGTCCGATCAACCCAAGTCTATCCCTTACCATCACCCAACCGCTCTACAATCACTCTCCATGGATCAGAAGATGGCGTACACATTACCTGGCGAGGAGGACGTCCACTCAAGCCGCCCAGCTCAGGAGGCAACGACAAGGCTTCCAACGCAACTGTGTCTATCGATGCCGATGTTGTTATGATCGACTCTGACGACGATGAACCCCAGGTCGTCGAAGCCCCAGTCGAGTTCGAGGACACCGAATTTGCTGAAGGACAGAGCACCATTGTTGCAATGACTCGGCTGGATTTGGGATCTCCCATAGACTCCATCGGCGTAGCTTCATTACCGAAGACGCTCTTTGGAGAACTGGCATTGTCTGCGCCAAAGAGCTGCGCTGAGTCTCTGTTCTTCGCAGTAGCCACGCGAGATGGCAAGCTGCGTCTGATCAGGACCTCAATCGTCCCAAGTCGCAAGACAGTCCTGACTGAGGCTGCAGAAGACTTTGAATCTCGTCTTCTGCACAAGAGCTCTGCGAGTGCAAGTGTTCTCGTACGATGCCAACAGCGTGTTGCATTGACGCTAGCCAGTCATCATGCTCACGTTTATGATGATGATGCTTTGCATGGCGCCTCTTGGGACTGGGTAGTCGCCCTATACACTTCTGCACCCTCCACAAAGCTCACGGTTATGAGGGTTCCGGTGCCCATTTTCGAACGTAGGAAGGGCAAATCGTTCTCCAGCCGGACTCACTCGATCCCAAATCAGCTAGCTTCCATCTCTTTCAATCCATCTCGGAACCCGCGTCGTCACACCCAGCTTCTGACCGCTGACGTCCTGGGTGTCGTACGAATTTGCGAGGTCGCAACGGACGGGTATCCCCACGAGACTAGACCAGAGCTACCCAAAAGCATCATATGGATCACGAGCTTCTACGCACCGTTCAGCGAGCCAGACTCTGCACTGGCAAAACACTCGGCTGCGCCCCAAAGGAAATCTATTCTGGGTGCATCTTGGGCTCTGGACGGGCGGGCTATAGTTGTGCTACTCGGTGACGGCACCTGGGGCTTATGGGATCTCGAAGGCGTCGGTCCTGAATTGACGAGCGCACCGGTGACGCGTTCATGCCCCATCGCAGGCGGAGGCGTCACTTTCTTCACGCTGTACGGCTCGCTAGTGCCGAGGTCCACCCTCCGTCAGCAAGCAGAAACGAAGACGACTTCCCTGCCGCAGACTGCAGACCCATCGAAGCTGGCGCCAATGACTCCCAATACACGCAAGACAAAGCAAGCAAACCTCTTCAGCGAGCCCGCTCAGCCTCGATTCTCCCTCAACAGGTCGGCCGAGGTCACGA
The DNA here is from genome assembly GCA_023512835.1 of Taxillus chinensis. Taxonomy (NCBI): domain Eukaryota; kingdom Viridiplantae; phylum Streptophyta; class Magnoliopsida; order Santalales; family Loranthaceae; genus Taxillus; species Taxillus chinensis. The sequence continues at coordinate 46,054 of JAKCVP010000399.1, read as the reverse complement.
GCATGCCACATGGTGGTCTCGCAATATCCAACGGTCCCGCAGGCGTTCTACCTTACGACTCTGTCGTCTTCTGGTTTCAGAACAGGGTCTTCGCTATCCCGAACCTGATGCTGTACTGGTCCAAGGCTCTCTCGGTATCACCGTCGCCAACACGCAGCTCCGTACAAGGCGCAGATGCGCAAAAGCTCGAGTCATTGACCAGCGGCGGCGAGCTCATCACATCCATTGTTCATCTGCCGCCCACCTCACCGCTGAGCGAGGTGCCCCAGCAGCAGCGCCTCTACCACAACATCCTCCTCGCTGCTGAGCACAGGCACGTCCTCTACAGCCCGCCTAAACCCGCATACGCCGCGTCGCGAGCAGGCCTACCACAACGTAGCATTGAGCCGCGCGACTGTGCAAGAACAGCCGACCAGCAACTTCTGTCCCGCGGCGCACTGGACCTAGGTGGCTTGGACAGGATGATGGACGAAATGGACGACGAGAAGCTGCATGACAGGCCAGCCAAGCTCAACATCTTTGGCGAGCCTGAGCGAACTCGACGCGTGGGCTTCAAGAGTAGCCGATGAGACACCCATCATCCTCGCTCTCGCCTGCGTGCGTCTCCCTCTTTTTCTCGTCGCACGCACGTCGTTCTCGTCTGGCCTCGACGGCATTACCAGGTTGGAAAGAGCTTCCGATAGCAACAAATCAGATCGCGAACGATCTGTGCGAAATAGGAAAAGATCAGAAGAAAGAGCTCCTTCAATCGAAGTCCTACGACTCAAGTTTGCCCACTTACCTAAGGTATGTGAGGGCGGAAAGGGCATTGAACCTTTGCTTCGGAAAGTCATCCATGTCAGAGAGCGGAGAAAGGATGAAACGGTGCAAAAGCCGGATGCCGAGCCCACTTGCAATTGCCCACCCTTCTCCTCCTCCCAGGCCCTTCTGGGATTCGCTCAGCACGCGACACTGACCAGACGGACGGGTGCAGGCCGCCGGTCGAATGAGCGCTCCTTCTCTCCGAGCTTTGTTCTTTTGCAGGTAGACTCCGGGACCCTGGTCCCCACTCCTCGCTTTGTGCACGCGTCAAGTGATAGCCGAGACTGACCGTGTGCCGTCCCTGTGCATCTTGAAAAAAATTCCATTGCCATGGGCAAAATGAAAAGGTGTGGCTTGAGGTTGTGGAGGGGAGAAACCAGTTACAGGGTGCTGCGTTTCGCAGGGATGCATGCGACACCATGGATGGCTTCTGGATGCTGCTCTGAATGGCAACTGCGTTCGTATGCAGTCTTTTACAGTATGACTTGAGTTTCCGGCCGCGAGCCTTTGGGTTCCAACGTGCATACGGCTTCGCCGTATCGTCTAATCTGAAACGGAGATTGTAGCGGAGAGCGAGGTCCAATACTTGGGTTTTCTATACGTCGGTACGCAGAAACGTATCCCCAATACTTTGCTACTTGTACCGCCTTGTAGCATGTATTCACGTATCCACAAGGCTTAAATTCACGAGTGTCTCTAGGCGGCCGTTTCGAACTTTCCCCAAGCATCTTCACAGACACTCTCGTACCCGTGACCACAGCCCTGTATTACCGTTGCCGTGCGACAGGCCTCTGCAGCTCAATGAGTCACGTGATGCTACAGTTCAATGCTCATAGTGTCCCTGCCCGCACGCCGCCCAGGTGACGCTTGGGCTGGGCAGTAGACCCTGTGAATCTGTTGTCGGGCGTCATTAAGATATGGCAGCATGTCAGCCGCTGCGCCGTGCTAGTCGACCTGTCCTCTGGGTGCGAACAGCGTGTGCTTGTTACTGGATCCAGACAGACAATTAGAGTTGCAAGGCGGAAGCAGACATCTCCTGAACGAAAGAAGGTCATCGAAGAACGCGGTTCACGCACACAAATTGCGCCCTGCATAAATTCTGCAACAAGTCGTACGGACACTGAGTGTCTTGAAACGAAATTTTATTTCCTGGTCCGATCGTAAGGGCGAAAGTCTACAGTCAGCGATTGGCACTCATTGCTCAGACATGTGTCCGTCACGTCCAGAGAGTATTAGCTTGGCAGGCAAGAGCAAGGAAAGGCGTATAGAAATTGCAGGTGGCTGATTGAGTCACCACGACGTTTTGTGAAACGCCCTGATCCCACAGTCAATGGAGCTGGGTCAGTGTGCGACGTCACTGCATCTTGTAGCCAAAAGCGTGCGAAAAGTGCTTGCAGGCCCGGCAGGACACAATGCTGAAGGACCAAGAGCCTACTGTACATCTAATCAATAATTTGGGATTGGGGGTCAATATTACAGCCCGTGTCAATTAGGTTACTGACGAATATGCGCACTGTCAGACGCGGCCTGGAGTAATATCTAGGACATGCGACGGAAGCCATGTGGGCAGTTGAGTTGTCGGCCACATGGACGTTGCGGCCAGCAAAGCCAGGACATGTGCCGAGAGCCATGTGGAGGAGCAAGGATGGTCTTGGGTCTCAGCCAAGGGCCGGACTGGGGCGTGCCCTGAAAGCCATGTGGACAACAAGGGCGTCAGGTCCTGGTATAGAATCGTACAGGTGTACGCTGGTCCGGAATACCACCGTTCGGGTTGAGCAGTTGCATCTTGGGCGAATCGATGGCCGGGATCGCACCCGCGTGCCTGAGATATCAACGATTGGAGTACATGCGGCGTCTTCACCCCGCAGAGCGGATTCAGTCTAGGCAAAGGCCGGAAGTGATTAATCACAGGTGTGTAGCGTGAGCACAAGCTCACCTATCGACGAGGATAAGCTTCGCTTCTGCTCTGGCAGGCATCGAAGCTGGGCCATCCGTTGGCGGCTGAGAAGCAGCCCGCACTAAGAGAGAGGTTCGAGGTACGTGGTAGCCACCGCCGTCAGTTCGTTTCAGGGTGGCTGCACCATTTCGGTGACAGTGAGGGGATGCCGTTGGACCGGACCACGCTTTGGCGCGCACACGCACGTGTCCCATGTACAGATATAGGCATGGGAAAATTGACGCTAGAGCACGGCATAGCCTGCCTGGCAGGTACCAGCGTTGCGGGTTCTGCACGCGAGGCAGCTGTCTCAGCTCAGGATTGAAAACAGCAAACAGGTCAGCCAGTAAAGTTGCCGCTGGCACTGAAATCTAGCAAAGGCCATGCGGCATTTGGTCGGAAGCATATTTGCCGAAGAGTCAAGCACGAGGAAGTGGAGTCATGCGCAGTAAGCACTTGCAGGATCGTCCCGTGGCACCCCACAGCGACTTTGGTAGCTGGTGCATCAAAGGGGAGTGGGGCGAAGCAGAGCGAGTCAATCGGGGACAAAAGCGAACTGATGTGACAGGCTAGAGGTTCGGACGTCGTCGTCGCGACAGGTTCCGGGGCTGCAAGATGCCGATGTTGTTAGAGCCGAGGGCAGGGCATCTGCTTTCCGATACCATCCTTGTGCGTGGAGAGAGAGATGTGCATTGGCAGCATGTGGAGAAGCGCAGATTGTTGACTCGCTAAAAGCGTCTGGTCTACAGTATGCAGGCCAGTCGATCGGCATGCCGAGGAGCAGAGCGTGGTGAGATTCCTAACGGACGAGCATCGTGCAGGGGTCTTTTGCAAAAACACGGTGACGCCCTGAGTGGAGGAGAGCCAGTGGACGGGAGAGGTCTGCGCAGGATCCTGGTGAGCACGCTCAGTCACGGGCGGCGGCACGGGTGTGCGAGGGAAAGGAGAAGGAGACGCGCGAGGCCTCTCAGGGCTGTCTGCAGAGGCATAAAAGCTTAGGCGGCATTGCCAACAGCAAGCTTCGTTGCGCCTCGATGTGACCTAGAAGGCCCGAGCCAAGGCAAAGCGCGAAGACAGAGCCAGGTCTCAGTGTAGCAGCCCAGAATAGCGCAAAGCAAAGTTAATCAAATTGCGAGGACAGGAGGTGAGAGGGAAGACCGTGGTTTTGGCAGGGGCAGGGATGGACAGCATACCCGCGCGGAAGATGTGCAAGACAGGGACGTGGGACGCGGAGCATGGGGCCATGGAGTGGGCCATACAGGAAAGGGATGCAGAGAGCGCGGTCCGGGGTGGTGACGGGCGTTCCACCGTCGCGGCCAGCGCAGTGGAGGGGAGAGGGCAGAGTCGTGAGAGTGGGTGTGGGTGTGGTGGCAGGCGGAGGCAGGCGGTGCGGCTGCGGTTGCTGTGGTCGCTAACTTTGCCATGATTATCCACGCAGTCGCAGCGTGCAGTGGGTGGGCAGGCAGGAGCGGCCGCAGGAGGGAAGGCGCAGCCCCCATGCAGACACTGACACGCGGGAATCTCGGCCTTCTCTTTATGGACGAGGTTGAGAGAGCCAGAGAGAGGCAGACGACAGAGAGAGCATGACGACGCGAGGGAGCGTCATGGACGTCGGCGGCGGCGATCGTCGTTTGATTCAAAACGCAAAGAAGGTTTTCGCGTGGGACACTCGCCTTAGCGGCGTGCCCGAGTGCAAAGTCAAAATTGTAAGGCGTCGTCGGTCTCTCTTGGAGCGTATTTCCCTCGTCCGATCTCCTACTGACAGTATTCTATATTCATAGCCTTCGCCAACCTGCTGCCAATTCGCTGTCTTCCCTGATCCCAATCCCCTCTGCCGCACCTCCATCATATTTAGTCCTCCACCCACCTCCTCTTCTCTCAGCCGCTTGATCAGACACCATCACTCCCACTAGCTAGCACCATCAACTCACACCTTTCCTGTTTGGGACCATACTTCCCACCACACAATGTCTCCCTCCCCTAGAGACTCTGCCGACGACAAGTCCCACGATGACTCCCGCAAACGAGTCGCAAAGGCTTGCGACCGGTGTCGCCTGAAGAAGATAAAGGTACCACCACTTTGACTTCCCCTTCATCTTGGCCTTACGGACTGACCATGCCCCGAGTGCGATGGCCGCATTCCATGCACGCGATGCAAGACTGAGAACGCCGTCTGCCGCTTTGGCGACAGGAGAAAGACCATCGAGCGTCGTGTACCACCTGGGTAGGTTCTGCCTCTCGCAGAGCCCAAATCAATGTCTAACATGCCCACAGTTATGTCGAATACCTGGAGGAGCAACAGCGCGTCCTCGTTGCAGCCCTGAAAATCACCTACAAGGCCATGCCTCAAGCTGACTCGCTGCCGTCGGATCTGTCTATTCACGCAATTCTGGAATCCCTCGGTGTTTTGGAGGCATCTCACCATTCGACTGTGCTCAACTCGCCGTTTCACTTTGAGGAGGACGTCGACAAGCTCCGCGACAGATGGGACGACCACGCTGATGCCTGCTCCGACAGCCATTCCCATACTTCCCTCTCCCAGTCGTCCTTCTCTCCTGAACTTACATTTGCCTCCACTGGCCTGCCATCGGCACCTGAGGATCTGAGGGTGAAGGCCGAGTACTCTCCAGTCCCAATGGCTTCTCCGAACGAGTTCGGTTCCAGACCTGGCCTCGAGTCCTCAGACTCGCTCTCGTCTGCGTCTGACTTCTCAATCGCATCCCCTTCAGCTTTCCAACCTCAGCCAAACGTCCAGCAGCAACAGGCTTGGATGACGCCACTGTCTACTGAAGGTCCCCACACATACTTTCACCATTACCCCTCGAAGCCTCAACCTCAGCCCACCTTTGACATCTTCCCGCACGAGGACATGCAAATGAACGGTCTTGAATACGACTCCTATCATGGGGTACCCATGACAGTTGCGCCCTCTATGTTGCAGGGTCAACCACTAAAACACCCGGCCATTATGGGAGACGTGGATGTGCAAATGGATGAGAGCGCGTGGAGGCGATGGCGATATGGCAACCAACCAAGGTACGGCTCTCGAGCTTATCACCTGTCTCTTGTATTCAGCAGCTGACGAGATTTCAAAGCTTCACCCTTCCTGCAGACCAAATCCCTGCTTGCTGAGATTGGGGCTTTGCCCTATCATGCTGTTAGCTTTTGCCAAGCATTGTTTCCTGGTGGTCAGTGTACGATTTTTGAATGAGCAAAAGAAGGAGCATCGTGTCGGAGTGAATCATCTGCATGGCGTTTTGGGATAGATGAAGCTTAAGCTTATAGAGGCTCAGGCCTGACCATGATGATTATACGAAAGATACCCGAACAAACTCTAATACGCTACAAAGCAACCGAATGTACTGCGTCGCACAACCGCCTGGCCTAGACCATCCCCAGGAGGACTTGCTGTAATTCACGTGCGCAATGGCACACTGCTGCCTGCAGACAGGAACGGCACACCGACAATTTGTGACATGCTTCAACGTGAGCTCTACCGCGAGGGCTGAGAGCTGGTGGCAGTTCGCAGCGCGTCACACTCCCAGCTGTCAGAATTCGCGCACCTTCGAGCATCCCTGTCGCATTCGCGTGGACATTCCTCTGTTGTGATTCAGACGCGGCTTTGCCTAACACCGCCGCGCAGGCTGTCGCAGCGCAGCAGAAAGCGACTGATTGAACAGTTACCAATGAGTGCTGCTGCTACTGCCGCCGCCGACTCTTGGAGAACAGCGCGGAGCAATCAGCCTACCCACGACGCATCTAAACAAGTACAGTAATATCTCCGTCCGTCCCCAAGGCTCAGAGTGGGGGACTAGTCGCGCAGAAAGGCTGCCTGCACAAGGATTCATGATCGCCTCGAGAGCTGTGTGGGGCGGTACCTGACCGCGTGATAGGTAACGGCAGTGGCTCAGGCTCTGCAGGGACCTCGAGGTGTCTTTTTGTTGCGGGTATCAGGCAACCTTTGTCGCTGCTGCGACTCCTGCTGCTGCTGATGATGTTGCTCCACCGCCGCCAAGAAGCAGGAGGGAAATTGCCGGCTCACCAGTAGGCTCAGCGCATCTGCATAAGCGAGATCAACTTCGCAGTATCCCTGCGAACGGCGGTCTCACGAGCTACGCTGAGATCGACAACGCGCAGCAGGGAACACTGCAGATGCAGGAGTTGCAACCAAATTGCTCATCACAAGGCACTCTCCGTATCAGCTCTGCGGAGACTGGGTGCAGAAACGGCGTCCATTTCCGCAATAGGGAAGAGGATCAATAAAGAAAATGTGGTCGTGGGGGCATTATGAGGTAGGCAGACTTGACGATACCAGGACATCGGTGTGGGGACACGCTGAGTGCACTTGAGCCGCCCCTGCTATCTGGTGGCCAACCAAACGGCGAGGTTGACGGGATTCCCTGGCACTTTTCAGACGTCTCTACCAGCCGCAGCGCAGTGGCCGATCTCCGTAGCCGCTTATGGCATGGGATGTACGGGCAGGACTCGACCATGGCCAGCACCCTGGTCGTGGGCAGTCTGCCTTGTACTGTAGGTGGGTGGTTCAGAGCGCGTGACGCCGTTTCATGCGCTCGACCAAGCGCTCCAATATGCTGCAGCTGACTAGCAGTGGCTGGCAGGCGATGTACTGTACGTTTGTGGAGTGTCGGCGATATGTTCGAGTTTGTGACACAACAGCGCTGAGGTGCGCAAGGCAGATGGGCCTCTGGGCCTTGGGCCTTGGGGTGTAAGCCAAACACCTTATTACTCTACACATGGCTCAAAGTCCTGAGGGCTACCAGGAAGGGACCCATTGAAACCTGGCAGAACGTCAGTATCATTTTGCGGTCATGATGTGCATTAGGTGCAGGGTGCGGGCCGTGCAGACAGCGCAGGGCTTAGCCTCCAGCGACTTCAGCGAAGATCATTCACGATCCAAGGGCTGCGCAGGCTTTGTGCTGCATCGAGTAAGAGCTGCGCGACGCAAAGTCTTCGCACCAGATCAGGAAGGGGGTGGTGCAGGTGGTAAAAGCTGACAGCTGGGCCTGACGGGTGGTGGTGGTTGTAACAAGAGCTCAATTCAGCCTGTTCTCCTTGTTCGGCGCAGAACCCCCCGGCAACCCTGAGGAGCTTGTCCATCACTACCCACCAACCCCACCTCCACCCCCAAGCCCATTGCTCGTCGTCAGTCTTGTTCACCAGCCCTCAAGAACGCCTTGTAGTTGTCGTCGCATCTCCGCAGAGAGCATTGTCTAGGACTTCTCTTTTGACTTTGCTAAACATAGAGCGCGACTCATCGAGCCGCAGCCAGCACAGCGACAGACATCCCGCAGCCACCAGCTTTGGCAGCACGTCCGACTCTATCCCAGAAGCCTGTACCCCATCTGTTCTTGGCTCTCCATCCATTGGCCAGCACCCTTCCGACTTTGCATTGGACTCAAGCAACGTGCAGCATCCAGCCTATCCCTTCCCATTCATTTCTCGATTTTGCTACTCATCCCTTCGACCGATTAGCATCCTCGACACGGGGTACCAAGGTAAAGGAGCTATCTGTGCGATACATTCTGTGTGACGGGAAATCTACCATCGTCATTGCTGTACACAATTCCATCCCAGTACTTGCTAAGCGATCAACATGTCCACGCCATCGAACCAGGTTCTGCCGACGATCTTGGCACAGGGAGCGACCATCCAGTCCTTCCCCGTCGGTCCCAAGAATCACGATATCGTCCTTGGATTCGCAACCCCGGAGGCTTACAATGAGTTCAATAAGCCCTATTTTGGGGAGACTATAGGGCGTTATGCCAATCGCACCTCCGATGCCTCCTTCTCCGCCAACGGCAAGACCTACAAGCTTGCAGCGAACAACGCACCCAATTCTCTCCACGGTGGCGCGGTGGGCTGGGGTAAGAAGGAGTGGGCTGTCACGACAACGAAACGCGCCGACGCAGCGGGGAATACGCGTGATGCAACAGTCTACACCCTCGTCTCGCCCCACCTGGATGAGAATTATCCTGGAGAAGTGACAGCACACGTGTACGTGTGGGGGGAGCGCAAGGTTATTGACAAGCGCGATACCACCACTTTGGAGGTCGAGTACGAGGCATTCCTGTCTGGCAACCCATCTGCCGAGCCAGATGTCGAGGAGACCGTGATCTCGCTTACGAACCATTCTTACTTTAACCTCACGTCTGGGCCTACCATTGCCGGCACAAAGGCGTACCTCCCGTCGACTCTACATCAGCCCGTCGATACGACGTCCATCCCTCTCGGTCCCGTCGAGTCCTTTCCTGGCATTCCCCAGGCTCAGGATTTTGAGCTGGGTCCAGAGGGACCCAAGATTGATCATTGCATCATCTTGAACCCAGATCCTTCTGCCGTTGTACTCGACACTCGGTCACAACCCTTGAATGAGCAAGTCCGACTAGAGGCTCCGGACACACAGATACGTCTGATTGTAGAAAGTACTGAAAACGCATTCCAGTTCTACACGGGCGACATGACAGAGGTACCATCCGGAGAAGGTAGCAAGGGTTTCGGCAAGCGCAGCGGTGTAGCCATTGAGCCTAGTCGCTGGGTCAATGCCGTGAATGTGCCTGAGTGGAGAGCACAGGTTAATGTAAAGAGGGGTCAAAAATGGGGTAGCAGGATTCGCTACACGGCATCTGCGCCTGTGTGAGACCTTATCCTGCTCCCTTGAGTGATCTAGATAGAAGGATAGATTGGTCCCTCGTTACAATAACCTAGACCCAAGGACTCATGTGCATTAGACGAAGAACCTTAGACTATCTTCCTAGGTACCTAACGAAGTGATGATCAATCTATCATGCCTGACTCAGCGAGCACCCTTGACCAGAAGTCAGAACTATATGCGCAAAGCGGTTATTCAATCTACATTGACCTACCGCAATACTGTGTCTCAATGCCCTCGCCCATTATGGAAAGCAGACCTGCAAGTGGAACCTACCAGTATGCACCTAGGTGCTGAGGTGCATTAGAGTCCATAGGCGCACTGCACTGCACACTCGCCTCATCGTGTATACGTACAATATTACTAATCATCTCAATCCGAATTGCGTTGCCATATATCCAAGTCAGGACATCGCAAACATGCGATGTCCACCAGATACGACGTGCGCACTGACAGCTTACCTACCCGCACATGATTGCCCGCCGTGCCCGCAGCGTCAAAGCAGCACACACCACATGTCGAGTCGACTTTGGGCAGGTAGGTAGGTACCTAATACCTACCTACCTTACCTACCAGAGACCTGTGCACATCACGCAGCTCACAGTCCGCAGCACGCAGCGCACGCGCAGCACACGTTATGCAATGAAACCAGATACCCAAACCCCAGCACACGCAGCACAAGACCACTCTAGCGCCGGCCCCAGCAAGACGGAAACGAACGTGGGTTAAAACAGCGCAATACGACGCCCGGCGCTGGTTGCGATGAGGCGCCTCAGGTGATAATACGAGACTTTCCACGTGCGATTGATCGCAGCCGCACCGCAGCCGCAATGGACCGCAACCGCAGCCGGAGCCGCAACTTTGGATTCTGTGCAGGTGGAACCGGAGCGTAGAGTCAACAAGAGCGAATAGGATGTTGGAACGCACGCCGCACGCTCGCTTCACATGTAGGCGTACAAACAGTACAGTGTGGACAGGTGGGTGGCATTGCAGCAGCCGCAAAGCCGCAGGCGAAGCGAAACGAGAGGAGAGGAAGACTAGGTACCTACCCAACCACAGGCACAGTGCAGAACAGACAGTTCGAGGGGTCGGGTAGAACCGAAAATCCAGCTGTCTGGGACTTGCGTGCAGCGAGAGCTCCCAGGCTTACACAGTGACATTGCGTACCTGTTGAGCTCGTGTGGACCAGAAAAAGATATGGCAAGTTCCTCTAGCATTGGGAAAGTACAATCAGTATACGACACGAAGGGGGCACGGATGGAACGCGAGACGACACACTGTGCAGACGTATGTGTATACGCGTGCACGGCAAGCAGGCTGTTGGGTGCTCGCACACCTCAGCTCAGACTCGGTGCCTGCTGATCTCCCACTGCCCGCTCCGTGCACTCTTCACTCTTAAAGGGCTCTGGATAAGTCTTGACTTACGGAATCTGGTAAAGATAAGCCGGCTGCTAAGCGCCTCGCAAGCGTCCCCTCTTCATCGTCCGCTCGAGTTCAAGTGCAGCTCACCGTTCATGACCAGGCAAGAAGCGCATAGCAGCGACTGGTCACGGCGCAGGCCTTGACGCAGCTCAGGTACGCTGTGCAAGTTCCTGTGCTCGCGTCCCTTCGCCTTCCCTGCCCCTCATACCTCATAAGCGAGGGAAGGGCTGTACGCCGTCGCGCCCTCGGCGGTAGGGGCGTCCCGCTGCTTCGGCAGTTGAAGGAGGCTGATGGGACACGACTCAAGACTTCATGTCTTCCAACTGTACAGTGCCGTGTCAAATCATCAAAACTCAGATTGTTGCTCAAGACGATTTTTTTCCTCCGTGTGATCCCCATGTGAGCGAAGCAGAGACGTCGGAGATCAACCCAGTCTTGATTTGCGAGTTTCGTCCGCACATCGATGCCCCGCCTGATCCACGCATCGCAAGCGGTTAGCGGGCCTCATTCGATAACGGTGTAGTGTCACTGTTGGTGTGTCACTGGTATCCAGAACGCTGCTCACTTGCACCGATCGTGGTTTCATTGGCCATGGGATTGGCATCAGCGGATTTGCTCGGCCTTTGGACTTTTTGGACGCGAGAGGCAAATGCGCTTTGCAGTAATGACCGCAAGCCGCATATTCGAACCTGGGCTCGACTTGTCCGCTGCGTGCGCAACAGCAAAGGGTTTGTTAAAGTTTTACATAAGTGACCCTCTCGTGCGGCTCCGGGCACTGACGAGTCGCGAGCGTTGGAAAACGCGACTTTCGGGTCATCCAAAGCCCCAGCGTTGCATCATTGCGCCCGCAAATTTGATTGCACACGCACTCAATGCTGGACGCTAAGCTGCAATATCCGCAACCGGGAGGATTATTGCGGCCTTTCGCTGTTCCAATGAACGCGATGAGAGGTTCCTGTCTGGCAGCGGACGCACAGCCGAATCGGGTATACCTATGCATCTTCACTCCCACATGCGATGCAATCATTGCCGTGGCCGGTGATTATTCACAACTGATCTGAGCACAAGCATGTGGGGTGATCAGCACGGCAGACCATCTGCTAGCCAAGTCCGCTTGATTTGTCGCGCCGTTTGTGTACATGCCTGTATGTACGGACTTGGCCATAATCAATGCTGTCTTTTGAGAAGCTTTCCTGTCAATAGCGCCATGGCATCCCACATGCCCAGGAGGCAGTCACAAATTTGAAAAGACGCCATTGAAGTCAATCGACAGGTGTCTTTGCGAGTATAATTAACCGCAGTGACACCGTACGGGAACAACGCCATGCAAGCCATCTGACCTGCGCGTGAGACCACGCGGTGTGAGACAAGCACTTGTAGGACAGCGGCTCCACACATCGACGACCGCGTGAGCAGTACGAAATGGGAACCTTAAAAGCCTTGCGGAAGGCAGAGCCGGTGAGAAATCCAGACGGTCGGATGCAAAGCACGTTTTCTGGGACTGAGAAGTGCAAATGAACGCAGGAGACGAAGCCGACGCCCGGAAAAGCGGCATCGTGACACGTTTACATGTGGCTAGGAGACGTGGAAAGGGGTGGGATGGTTTAGTAAGGTAAGGGTGAAGGCGTCGATGGCTGGATTCGTGGCTTGAGGGCAGCCCTGTAGCGAGTCGAGAAATACCATGGAAGGTTTGGACAGCCGTGATAGCATACTTCTTCGGGCGTTCGATTGCCCCGGACTCAGCTTCCATGCGGGCCACGTTTTACATCCGAAGTCTTGCTGGCTGGCTTGCACTTCCGTGAGGAATGTTTCGTCAGCCACAATCGCTTGCTGGCGTTGGTCTGCCAGGGCTTGTGCCGGTGTGCCAGGCATGATGTAAAGGGATTTGATCAAGACCGTCCGCCAGGGGCCAGCTCACTAGAGAGTCTTCCAGAAGTCGACGACCGTTGAGACTGCGTGCGTTGGTGGCTTATCTGATAGTGCTTAAGAGAGTGAGAGTGCGCGTGAGAATATACCAGCACGCCGCTAGAGGGTGCATATCACCGCTGATTAAGCCGGGCACCCATACCTCCTCCTCCGAAGCGTCATCGGCATCCACCTGCATCTTGCGCACACTTTTCCTCCCCTCCATGTGCACAAGCGCTTACCAAGACCGCTTCCCCTTGCCTTACTTCCCTTCTGTCGGCCTTGATTCGTTGAAGCCCGACAGTCTGGTCACGATCACAACTTGGCCCACCTTCAACCCTTTGGCGAGGCGTCGGCACTCTGTTCTCCTGCTTGGCGCAGAGTGCATAAGCATAACTCCTGCCTCTCTCAGCTTTGCCTGCTTCACACGTACATACTCATCATAGCGATCCCAACAGACGCGGTCGCCAGTTGAGTCAAGGTCACCATGTCCTCTATCGCACCTGTCAACGAGGGCGCGCCAGCCCACGGCAATGTTGCCCATCTGCTGCCACAGACCTACAAGCGCCTGATTGCTGAATGGCTCGAGGAAGATACGCCCAGTTACGACTACGGAGGCTTTGTTGTAGGTGAAGCCGAGGCCGAGGCAAGGCTGCTGGGTAAGAGTCATGGCGTTGTAGCTGGTCGTCCATTCTTCGATGAGGTCTTTCGTCAGCTGGACTGCACTGTCCAATGGCACGTTGAGGAAGGCGAGGTCATCAACGCCATCAAGCACTGTGCTACTGTCCGTGGACCCATTCGTAAAGTCTTGCTTGGCGAGCGCGTTGCGTTGAATACTCTGTCACGCTGCTCTGGCGTCGCAACGCAGACTGCGCGCACCTTGCAACTGGTCCGTGGTGCCGGTTATTCTAACACGCTTGCTGGTACCCGTAAAACCACCCCTGGCTTTCGTCTGGTTGAGAAGTACGGCATGCTTATTGGCGGTGCCGACGGTCATCGGCATGACCTCTCATCCATGGTCATGTTAAAGGACAATCACATTTGGGCTTGCTCTGGAGCGGCGTCCTCGGGCTCAAAGTCAACCCAGCCCACCGCGCTCCCGGCCTCCATCTCCTCTTCCAACTCAACATCCGCTGTTGCAGATAGTCCATCCGTTGACACAGTGCCGCAGGTTGCGGAAAACGCTATAGCTATTACTCGTGCTGTTCGCTCGGCCAAGTCTGCCGCGGGTTTTGCCATCAAAGTCGAGGTTGAATGCCAATCGGAAGCGGAGGCTGAAGCTGCCATCCGTGCCGGTGCTGATGTCGTCATGCTGGATAACTTCTCACCCGACGACTTGCGTGTCGCAGCAAAAAGTCTGAAGGAAAGGCTCAAGGTAGGAGAAGGATTCGCTTTCCTCATCGAGGTTAGTGGAGGTTTGACAGACATAAACGTGAAGGACTACGTCTGCGACTGTGTCGACATCATCAGCACCAGCAGTATCCACCAGGGCGTTAAGCACGTTGACTTTAGCTTGAAGGTTGTCCCAGGTGCTGTTGGTCAGGATGGCCACGCGATTGTGTGAGGTATGTCAAACATCATCGGTCAGCATTTCGTCACAGGACAACAGTCAGCTGCGAAAGAAAATGACTACATTGGAATGCTTTTGTATATATACAACACACATAGGACCTTTGCAGGCAGACACACGATTCTCTCCACTGCCCGATGCCTCATACACCTGCTACCTGCGCTAGCTGTTACAATACTTTCGCTGCTAAAAAGGACGAGTGTAGCGCTACAGAGACCTTGTATCTTTCTGCTTGAAAGCTATACAAGTAGCATAGCGAGGAAAAGGCCACCGATCAGAGTTGACAAGACGACGAAGCCCTTCGCACCAGATCCTGTGTAGTGAGGAGGTGATGGGGCGGTGCCGGTTGGTGGAGTGATGGTGGGCCCGATGACCGACGTTCTGGGCTCGGTCGTGTTTCCGTAGGTTGGGCCTCTAACAACGCTGCTGGTGGCCACAGATGCATCACTTGCAGAGGAAATAGTGCCGATGATGGCAAACGGTGAAGACATTGTCGTTGGGGGAATTATGAGAGTTGTGGAGCCCGGGATGATGATAGAAGCGCCATAACCAGGGTTGACCGAGACTTGTGGCGGAAGCTGGTAGACAGGGCCAGCGGCAGCGGTCGACGTAGCACCAAGAGGTACAATACTCGTGACGCTACCAGAGGGACCGCCAACGACAAGGGTCGTGAGGGATGACGAACCAGCATTGGGCTTGGGCAAAACGGTAGCCGCCGGAGGGGAAGTTGGCAAGGTCACGATAGGGACGACAGTGGTAATGCTGCTACCTTCGTATCCAGGAAACACGATCGTTGTGAAGGCAGATGCTGGATAGCTAGTCACCGGATATGCGGGCACCTCGGTTGTGAGAGTACCTGAGGGTCCACCAGCAATGATCTGGTAAGAGGCAGGAGTACTTGTTGCGAATATGGGCATGAATGGCACCACAGCAGTTCCAATTGAGCTGTCGACGGTATACTCGATTGTATAACCAGCAACAGAAGATTGAAGTGCTGACGGAGTAACGATTGGAAGAGGATAGTCTGAAGTGAGAGGAGGACTGCCCGCAAAGCTTGCAGCAACACTGAACGATGGCAGGCTCGCGCCAGGCAGTGAGCTCGAGCCAACCAGAGCTGAGATATCAGGCAAGGGCGCTGATGAAGCAGCCGAGCTGGCAGAACTCGTCTGAAGAGAGTAGTTTATTTGGCCTTGAGCTGGGGAGCTGATGCCAGAAGCTGTTACTAAGGTGGTCGGGATAGGAAGACGAAATGAAATCGGAGGCAAGATCGGTGGAGGAGGTGCAGCAACGGAGGACAGCGGTGGTAGCCCGCGGCTCGCAGAAGCGAAAGAGCCAAGTATGGAGCTTGGAGCCACAGCGCTTGAAAACGGCAGTCCACTACTCTGAAAGCTTGCTTTCTGGACAGAAGAACCTGGAAATACGTTACTTCCCGAAGACAATGCACTGGTGATGCTTTCTGAGCTGGACGCCGCAGAGCTCAGGTCCAGGCTGCTGGCTAAAGACGAAGGCGTGCTGGTGAAACTCAAAGCGGAGAAGATTGAGCTTGGAGCCCCAGTGATCAGGACTGGAGAGCTGGTGGCAAAATCTGATGCCCCAACACTAGATGATGCAGATCTGGATTTTCCAGAGCTCGGGACGTTCGAGATGAGTGCCAACGAAGAGCTAAGAGGAACAGCAGTCAAAGAAGCAGAGGACAGCAAAGGTGACTCTTGAGTCTGAGAAGGCACATCAAAGTTCGTGGTAGTGAAACTGACAGCCGGTAGGCTCGGTCCGGCAACCGAGCTTGAAGATGGTATTGCGTAGACAGACGATGAAGGCAAAGGCGAAGCTGGTGCATGAGTGATATACACTGTAGACGTCGAATTCGCCAGAGAAGTGGCGCTGGTGGCGGGATAGCTGTATGTTGATGGAGAGACACTGTAGGAGACCGACGTGATTGGACAGATAGAGATGGACACAGGAATTACTGAAGTAACAGTAGCCGCAGTCTGACTGTGCAGTGGGCATTCCGTCACCGTCTCAGGACATGCAAAGACCGTGACGTAAGAGGTTGAGTAGAGCGTCGAAGTAGAAATGGTAGGGTAGATGTCCACGACGACGACGTTAGTGACAGCTGTGACATGAGGCTCGCTGGGCAGTTGAGGAACAAACTATGAACGTCAGCGAAGGTCGTGTCGACAGCCATGAATCAAAGTACTTACTTGACGGCGATCAGCCTTTCTTCCACGAGTGTTGACTTCTACCTCGACAGTCTTGGTTAAAGTGGGAGAATTGACTGCAGGTGAGCGTTCCATAAAGGGAGCCAGAGGTGTGGCAAGATCGATCTCGAACGGAAGATCTATTAGAGGATGAACGTGAGGACCAATGTACTTATCTTAGTACTGCTTACCATTGACAGTGTTCTTATTATGATGGTGGGAGATGCCACGGCACTCGGGATCAAGTTCCTGGAAGCAGGTGAAAGCCATGGCGAAGATACCGCACACTGCAGCAAGCTTGAAAATCTGCATGACTCCGGCAATCTGGGTCCTGATCTGAGACCGTGCACTGAACAAGGGATTGAAAGGCAGTGAGAATGATTGGAGAGATTGACGCAGTGAGTCGTAGCGTGGTCGAAACGAGTGGAGACCAAAGCAGGATGAACAGGGAGGAAAAGAGTTGATTGTATGTCGAGAGATTGATTTTGTGTTGTTTTTCGTACCTGCCACGCCAACATTCGTTCCATGCAGGTAGGTATTCAAATAAGCAGGCGCGGCCACGCAATTACGCGCATTGCTTGCAGAAACTACCAACGAATTTAGAAAAACCTCGGGTTCCCGCTCATTTAGAATTCTGGGTTGGCAGGAAGCAACGCAATTGCCTTTGATCAAGGTTACAAATGCTCATGGGGGCACACGCATCCATGGGGACTTATGTGATCGGCAGACGTGGCAGGTACCTAGCGATTGATTGATGAGACATGACCTTAGTGGTGTTTTCAAGAAACAGTAGTCTCTACGATCGTTCACGCACGACGTTCGTGATGTTCGTTCTCTGTCTCTCAATGACTCAATGCGGTGTTCTGTGCCCATTGCGAAGCTTCACACTGTAACAAGCTGCAATCCGTGAATTGTCGATGTATTCTAGTAATGTGTAGATACACAGTGTCATGGCAGGTGCAGAAGTCGTTACATTGGAAGGCGCCAAGCCGTGAAGAATAGTAGGATTTAGCTTGCGTCTTCCCATCCTTTTGCTCTCTTTCCCTCCCTCCCCTCTAACCTTCCCACCGCATTCCCAGTGTGACAGCTTTTCAAAGTCTTGTTCTTCGTCTCCACGCCCGCCCGCACGAGCTTTTATCTGTTCAGTTCGCATCTGTTTCCACAACAATTCTTAGGAACATCGCAATCATGCAGTTCCTTGGTCTCAACCCCATTGCCTTTTTTGGCACCGTTTTTGCCCTGGTAGGAAGTGCTGTTGGAGGTAGGTTGGCATCTCTTCATCTTCACACCGCAAATGCTAACTAGAAACAGGGTCTGCCAATCTCGAGCCTCGCGAGCAGACTAGTACCGAACTTGTAACCGACTGCCGCGTCAGACACACTGTCACCGTCACGTTGTACACCCAGTTGTCTACTGATACGGATCAGCCTTCAAGCGTCGACTTTGGCACCCATCCACCCACTTCCTCGACCGGATCAGCCACGAGTATCCCTGATGTCATCCCATCTAACTCCACCGATGTAGCTGGTCTCACGTCTTTGACCGCTACTCCTAGCACTGTCCCGACTGCTACCCCGATTTCTACCCTGACCGCTATCCCAACTACGATTGATGTTACCTCAATCTCTATCGTCGGACCGTCTCTGCTCATCAGCACTGGTACGCTCTCAGCTCTTTGGAAGAACTCTACTAAATCGCTGACACGTCCATCAGTCACCAAATTCCCTTCATCCATCATCAGCAGCCCAGCTTTCAGTACCCCAACTACTGCCTTGACGCTCGCAGTTCCGACTACCATTGCACAAGGTGTTCCAACTCCCAGTACAATCCTGCCTGCCGGCAATCATTCTGCAGTCACTGGTACGCCTGCCTACAAAGGTAGCTCTGACAAGCTCAACATCGAATTCGGCATGGCTTTCATTGCTGCGGGTGGCATTGCTATTGCTTTGCTCGCCTAATTTGCGCTTGACCTGCCCTAAGATATTGAGAAGGTCTGTGATTGTTCCTAAGGCTCTCGCCAAAGACTCGCCCGACTTAGCTCATAAGTCTTCTTAAACCTTTCAATGCAAATTCCACATGAACCATACTTGACTTTCGGGCTTCCCATCTCTTTGCACCTAAGTATAAGAATAATTAGCATGGTACATGAGATAATAGCTGCAGACAACGTCTCGATCTAGATTTTGTCAAACTCGTCTGGAGATCATTGCGAGTAGCTTAGCATTATCCTGGCGCCTTCAGCTGGGCAGTTGCCATTCCAGAATGACTCCATGGAGTAGCCTACATCGAAGACGAATGTGACGGCTCTACTCCATCTCAGGCGGGGCATCTATCATCTTAAGTTGCAACCTCCTCATGTACTACTAAACAATCTCGTTCTCGACGTTTCTCTAGCCCTGAGGATTTTCAAAGTGGTCGCGATTGTAGGGAAGTTGATGTTCTTGCAATGCAGTGAGAGCCCTGGTTCACAGAGACAGGAGAGGTCTGCAAGAACTCAGCACCGATTGCCAAAGCGGGTATAGCCGCCAAGGCAATTCGGCTCGTTGTGTGATAGTGCCCTTTCTCATTCTCGGATTTTTCTTCTTGACATGATTGATCCAGAACGCAACTTTACGCAGAATGGATGGGTACGACAGTGACTCTTCGCTCGAGGATGAAGGCGCCTCGACTAATGTCCTCCTTGGCTATGCCACCGAGAAGTCGACCGACGATTGCTTCAGCCACCTCGGCGGCGTTCCGGTAAGCACTTTCACATTCCCTGTAAGAGCGATATCGTCGAGCGGGTGTATTGAGCAGAGAAGAGATGCATGCGAGCGGAACGGCGCAGATGAATTCTAAATGTGCATCTTCAGATCGCTATGTTCAAACGCTACGTATCAGCGAAAAGGGTCTACAAGACAGAATGCTAATTTACCCGAAAATAGATATGGCTCAACGACGCAGAACCGCCTTCCTTTGCGCTGGCCCAGTGCAGAACCTGTCACGGCCCAATGTCTCTCCTGCTCCAACTGAATGGCGAGCTACCCGACAAATTTCCCGGCCACGAACGTCAGCTCTACATCTGGGCTTGCAGGCGAAAAGCGTGCCGTCGAAAACCAGGGAGTATCCGCGCAGTCCGCGCAACGAGAGCGAGTAAAGCGCCAGCAAAGTCCGCGGCCCCACCGACCACAGCAGCAGCACCCGCAGCACCCGCAAAGCAATCCGAAAAATCAACCGTGCCAAAGCAAGACTTGGGCTCTGCGCTTTTTGGCGGACCGGGTGTCACGAATGGAGGTGCGGCAGGAAGTAGCGGCGGCAACCCTTTCTCATCGAACCCTTTCTCGACGAATACCAGTTCATCCGGCAATCCCTTCGCCGCCAATCCTTTCGCCACGTCAGGCTCTTCAACAGTAGGGCTGGCTGCGAAACCAGCGCAGAAAGTAGCACCGGACGAGGCTGCAGCTGATTTACCCGCTACATTTGCCGCAAAAGCGCGGCTCTCGCCTGTAGGTGCGTCCCCTGCACCAGCTCAGAAGGAAGAAGCCGTCGTGCCCTGGCCGACGGACACGACTCAGCGCGGCAAGCCTTACCCGTTGTACAATCTTGACGCAGAGTACGAGTATCTCGTCGCGGATGCGAAGCCGTCGGCGCCCACGGCACTCCAAAGTGCTCTCATGGACGTTGATCAGGCCGAGTCCTCTGGCGGCACAGCGGGGTCGGCAAAGGAGGAAAAGGCGTACGAGGACACGCATGACAAGACGTTTCAGCGGTTCGCAGATACACTAAGTCAGAATCCCGAGCAGGTGCTTCGGTATGAGTTTGACGGGACGCCGTTGCTTTTTAGTCGAAACGATGAGACTGGGGTTGCGCTTGCTGGGCCGTTGGGCGGCGCTGGGCCGAGGAAGGGGATGCCTAGGTGTGACGCGTGTGGAGCGGGTAGAGTGTTCGAGGTACAGCTGTGCCCACATACGATTGTGGAGCTGGAGGAAGGCGATGATGGTCCTGAGCTGGGACAGGGAATGGAGTGGGGGACGGTCATCGTTGGGGTCTGTGTGCGAGACTGCGGAGGTGAAGGTCGAGAGGGCAAGACGGTGTATCGAGAGGAATGGTGCGGAGTGCAATGGGAAGAAGTAGTTGAGCGGCGAAGAAAGTGAGCGGGCTCACAACCACAAATCGTCGTGCAATGAAGACTTTCAAAGAGGTGAAATTACACATGCTAAGTGCTGGTCCTGTCAGCTAGATAGTCAGTCTCGTTTCTCAACGCCAATGCCATGCAATGCTAGCCCATATCAATCACTGTCACTCCCGCGTCTCATGCGCGCGAAAGGGATCTCTCACACCGATGAAAATCGCGAACTTGACTCATGAACAGATCCCAGCGAAGGAATCTTATTGCGAGAACTCTTCTCGCTAACCTTGCCTATATCCTGGGCAGAGCTTTTCTCGCAACGGGAAACGCTTCTCTCCGACCTTGCAGACCTTCTCATTCGCGTAAGCTCTGTAGCGGTCCAGAATGTCAGTCCCCGTCATCCCTTCCTTCTGCGTGTAGAAGCTAAAATGCGCAACAATCGCCCGAGTGTCAATGAGCAGCGGTCTGCCCAATTTGCGCGGAAGCGTGACCGTGAATGCCTCTTCATCATCGGCATCGATTGGGAGATTCGCTCGAACGTCTTTGGCCCAGATTGCAAGAAAATTGAGGTTGTACCGTCGATACTGCATGTCCCACATCCCCTCAAAACTGGCATCATCGTTGGAGACGCCGCTGGTTGACAGATGATATCTCTCCGTGGTGTTGATTTCGAGGTTGTGGAGAAGCGAGTAATGCTGTTGCGCCGCTATCGCCCATGATCGCCAATAGGTTCCGAAAATGAGATTATCGACGCTATCCGCCACCCCCATTGGCGTTGTAAGCATAGGAATGGAAGCACGATTGACCGGAAGCCAGCGGTGACCTTTAAACGGCGGCACCATAGACTCGACGTTAAACTCAAAAGAGAAGGGACCGACGTAGTCGGGGAGTTCGCTTGATCGCCACGTTGGCTTGTTGACAGGGTGCTTAGGAGTGTCGACGGCTTCGGGAAGGTAGGGATGGATCGCTCCGGTATGGTAGTGCAGATATCCAGTCATAGGTGAGTTGATGAGGTTGGCACTGATCGCAAATGCAGTAGGGTGGGCGAGCCGAGAACGTACAAGCTGAGAGATGGTGTTGTCGTGGACGAAGATGATGTCATCATCAATCTTGACCAGGAGCGTCTTGTCATCGTAAAGACCAGAGTTAACGATCTTCTTCCAGATACAACCGTAGTGGTTGCCTTGACAATCTGCTGGAGGCGCAAGGATGCGGTAGCCTGGCTGCTTCGCAACCACATCGCTCAGAAACTCCAGGTCCGAAGGGTTTTGCGTATGGTTCATAAAGGCTACTTCGTCCAGAAGACCGCCATTCGATTTCAAATTTCTCTGAAGATAGCAATCGAGCACGTCTGTATAACGAGCGCGTCCATCTAGAGACAGAGTGTTAGCGGAGATGCCTTGTTACACCTATTTGAGCACGAAGCGGGGAACCACTCACAAAATATAATCCCCACTACCTTGACGCCCTCAGGCAGATCCTTGATAGATTGCGTCTGTGGGTCTAATGGCAGTGGATCAGTCTCCATGTGTGGCCAAGTGGCGGTGTCCGCAGACCAGGTGGTGCAGTAGGGACTGGTCGGGTTTACCTTGGACAGCGCGTTGTCCGACGTCAGCGCCGGTGCTGGTGAGAACATGCTCAACAGAGCGACTAGTAAGGCGATTGCAGCGAGGAGGATTGCTCCAGCTCCGAGACAGATCCTAGCGACACGTGTGCGATTGAAGTTGAGGTGCGTCTGCGTAAAACTTCTAGCTCTCCTTCTCGTGTTGCGAGGCAGAGCATTCTTGCTCCGGTCTTCGTGCATCATCTCAAGTTCATACTGCGAT
The DNA here is from genome assembly GCA_023512835.1 of Taxillus chinensis. Taxonomy (NCBI): domain Eukaryota; kingdom Viridiplantae; phylum Streptophyta; class Magnoliopsida; order Santalales; family Loranthaceae; genus Taxillus; species Taxillus chinensis. Next base: position 23,618 of record JAKCVP010000399.1, on the reverse strand, counting down.
GAGCTAGGGCTATTGTCTGGCTGTTCAGTGCTAGAGAGCAGATTGGTACCTGCCAGCTCATCCTCTGGGCCTGCCATTGTAGACCGGGTGGGTGAATGAGCGCACAAAACGGATGTAATGGTGCGCAAGAGACCAAAGATGCAGTGAAGATCTGAAGTGAAAAGAAGAGTGACAAGTCGATGCTGTCGCAGTCGTTGCTCAATCCCCGAGCCGAATTTTGGCGTTCTGAATGGAGAGGTCGCTCGCGCGGCCAGGACCTACACAGGTTGAAAAGATTGAAGAGAGGGCGTGGCACGGTAGGCCCGTCTAAGTACTTGGGCGAAGTTAAGTGTTGGCGGACAAAGCTGGGGAGGCACAGAGATCACGAAAGCGAACAGCGTTTGGAAGATGCGGGTGATGTGAACTGGGTGAGACGAGTCTGCAAAGGGCGCAGTCAGAGGTAGGTGGCACGGCACTTATTATCGAGTCTGGATTTTGCACTCACACGACTGGCCCCCTTGAAGGGCTGAGCACAATGATACGAGGAGGGCAGCAGAGCCGCCCCCAAAGCACCTGTGCTGGCGATCAGCCGGTGGGGAGTTGGTGTGGGAGGGAAGAATGGCATCATGTCATTCAAGCGTCTCATCGCTGCCTTTGTCCTCTCGACCGGGCCAGTCGAACGGGACTGAGAAGATTGCTCTACAGCAAATTTGAAGAAGCCACGGAAGCCAACGCTTCAAACGAGCAGCGTGGGTTCTCACACAGCCTGCTGTCGCTCGATACGTCACACGTGTCAGATGAGTGCGGGCCGTCTGTCGATGGGTGACGACCGGAATGTGCTCAAGTCAAACAAATCTTCGATTTGCATTCACAGGAGAGGCAGCGGAGAACCATGAGCATGAAGTCTCAAAAGCAGCCTACGAGGATAGGGTAGGCGGGGAGGCATGCAGCTCACCTTACGCTGCAGGGACCGGTCAAGAGGCAGCCGAGGCAGGGGCGATCGTAAGGGAGGCCGGTACGAACCTTAGTACATAAAGTCTCCACGCATCCTGACGTGTGCATCCTGTCTTCGACCTTCAGCATCCCCAACATCTTCAGTCCCATCTCCTTGCAAATTCCATTAATTCACATTTGAAAATTTCCTCCATCACCTCTAATGAACGTTTCTTCGGCGAAGCCCACTTCATTAGCCGTCTAAGCTTCGGGACGGATGCGCCGGGTCTGCCGCTGGCACGAGCCACTGTCCATCTGATCCACTGTATTCCAGCTCGCTAGCGACTGCATCGAGCTGCACATCAGCCTTGCCTTCGGGAATGAGAATATAGAACTCAAATAAAGATCGCCCGGTGCGAGACCAGTCTCGACGAGCAGCCGGATCTACCAACTGATCGTAGCAACTGAGACCTGACACAAGATACCTTGTTTGACAAGCAGTGATCAAGTTGCAAACACATGTGTTATTCATCATTCGCCTACTCATCCGCCCCGTCGTTGATGGGCTCTCTGCGTCCCCGGAGACACCACCTAGCTAGACCACACCTAGCCTGTCTTTGACTTCCTTTCATTTCGATATCGTGTCCACGAGTCGGGCAAGAGGTTGCATCCCCACTTCCTATGGATGTCTTTGTGGAACCTGGTTTCATCCCTCGAGCTCATCGAGAGTAGTAATTTCGACTCACACAGAGTATTGGGGTAGCTTTAGTGTATACTACCATCATCCCTGGTAATAAATTCAATAGACCAAGACTGCTAGGCCAGGTCGAACGTCAGTCATCGATTTCGCTCATAGGCACCCCCGGATCCGTTTCTTCAACAGGGTCCCCCTGTACTATAGCGTCTGCAATAGCTTCTTCGAGGAAAGGTGAATGTACCTCTGCCCAAGTAAAAATTCGATGAAGAGCCTTTATGATCCTCGCAACGCCTCCCACGTCTGTAGAAGACCCAACTGGCATTGGGTCTCTCACAACTATCAGCCGTTCCTTCCCAGACGTGCCAGGATCTTTTTCAACCCAAGTCACTACAGGAGACCATGTCTCTCCCTGAACGATCAAATGCGGTACAAAGGCCGACCGTTTGTTTATTTCACCCATCAGCTTCTTGTTTTGGCCGAAAGCAAACACTCCGAGTTGACTAAGCCCTTCTCTGAGGTGGTCGCCCGAGATCTTTGTTTCCACCAACGACGCAAGAGAGTGTCTATCTAGAGGTCTATAATCAGTGCAAGTTACTGATGAGTTTATCCCATCCGAGAGACCGGTATTGTTCCAGCAGTTGGCGAGACAGCTTCAAGCATATCGCCCAGTCGATTCGCTTAGTATAAGGTTTACCATCATTGTCACGAGGCTGGTACGCTGGGTCCACGTCCGCCGATTGTCGCAAGGGGTTGTTAGCAACTCACCATCTACACGTCGACCTTTGAACTCAGACTCACGCGGGACCGCATCGTATGGAGTTGTTTCCTCCCCACATTTCTACAGCCATCCTGAGGAGAACGCTATGCACATTCAAATTCCAGGTCCATTCGTCACTAGAATTAGTCCCGCAATCCGTAGTATAGCCAACGAGTTTCTTGACCGGCTCCAAATCGTCTGATAGGTCCAATTCGACGTCTGAGCCATAGAATGAGTCGTTTGAAAGCGAAGGAAGGCAGTGCTCCTCGCAGACTATCATCATTTTCGTCTTCGACTTCCGCTTCAGTATTTTCTTACCGTTTGCGATGTGTCTCATATCGCTGAGGAATTGTGCGGCTTCCTCAGGAAGCTCGACAGCCTCTTTGTCTGGGATGACTACATAAACCTCGATCGGATCCAATGCGTACGGCATTTTCTTCACAGCAGGCGGGCCTTTCTTGGTGCCGCTAGTCTTCGGTTGGGTGGTATTAGGAGCGATAATTGACGGAGTATCTCGAGCAGATCGTCTGAGAGGTGGTTGCATAGAAGCAGAGTCTAGGGAAGGGTCAGTGGCTTTGGAATGTCCTGGCTTTGCCTTCTTGGTGACTGACATATCGAAGTCCATGTCAGTCTGGCTAGCTCTTTTCTTCGACCCCGAGCGTGCTTTGCTGTTTGTTGACATCTTAGCAAGGGCTATACGTGCAGATACCCGTTGCGGCGTGCTGCGTAGCCGCTTCTGTGGTTGTGTTTGTGCTTGCGGGTATTCGTTTTCGTCGCAGTAGGGACGCTTCCGACTTGCTGAGGGGAAGAGATGCGGGGGCAGAAACGAAAACCAGCGATTGACGTGAGCAGCTATGGCGAGCGAAAACAAGGGACTTTGGCGGCTCCAGGAGATGATGCTGAGTATCACTGGCGAAAGCAAAGCATGACAAGGAACGGTGGACCATCGGAGCACGCGATCTCTAAAATCATGGAGCGGGCCGCCGTGACGGCGGCGGCAAGGGGCCGCACGGGGCCGGAATTGGGGGCCAGCGCGCCCAGTGACGTATTCAGAGGCTCCCAACTGCAACGAATTCCACGCGTTATATTCTACCGTATGTTCATAGGAATGAAGCTGTCGTTGCAAGACTCGGACCCTCTTACGCTCAGGTCAACTAGATACAGACACGTCTGGCCCTTTCTCTTCTGGATTCTCTTGCGCCAGGCTGTGCAATTCAGGATAACGCCCTTGGTGCCTACAGCAGCCCTCCACCCCTACCTAGTTCACTTGTTCGTCTATAGACCCACTGATCGCATCTCGAACAAGGGAAAAAAAAGAGCAAAAAGGGAAGGAAAAGTCAGATGCCGCATATAGGCGAGCTAAACTATCGTAATGTATACAATTGTGACTATGCACATGTTTCCGAGGGCAAACGCCGATGAACCCTCGCTTTCCTCCACGAAAACCGACGGGAAATTGATCTCATGACAGGCCAAGTCCGCTTTCATCCTCTTCATTACGGCGTTTTAATCCAAATTGCAGCAAGACCCGAAGCCGGGAGCTCGAACGGGTTTGTCCTTCTGTCGAGACCTCAGTCATACCGGTGCTCATGAGGGCCTATGGTGCCATGCTCGACACGTCGCCATTGTGTGCGAATCACTATATTTGCGGATGGCGAATGGGAAGTGGAATAAGGTATTATCATGACTCCCTCCATCCACAAGGATGCCTCGGTACTAGGTCTAATATATTAATGCGAAGAACTTCTCCCATCGCTCCTGTGGCGGCTTCCCTACAAACAATATCTCAGGGCCGCGAGAGGGAGGACATTCTTCATTGGAGCTATTTGAGACTCAATGGTTTGCGATTTATGATCGATGCAGATTCGGTTGCGCTACCTGTCTTGCATTAATAGCACATCGGCCATGGCGAATCTTAAACAGTACTGATGGGGTTTTACCGTGATAGGATGATGTGTTGACCTCAGAGTAAGCATGAAAAAGGAAGATCCTTGGTCGTGTTTGGAGGCTATTCAATATATGGCGCTGGACAAAGCATATGGAGCGTAGTCAAGGAGCCCTCTCATTGTGAGTTAATCGTGTCTCGCAGAGGCGCAAGATTCGAAAGGATAGAAAGAGGGTCACAGCAGCTAGAGACTGTACCTCGGAGCCTCAAGATCTGATGTCATTTGGGCCTGCTGGCTGCTATCAAGACTTTGATGGTACCGAGAGACCAGACAGTCAGCCTAGAACCCTCAGACTTTGATGAACGGCGGACATCGAATTCATTCGATATGTTCATCGCCCTGAGTTTCAGCATGTGCAGATGCAAGGTTTGAGGCTGTCGTCGACCAAAGAAACCCCGTGTTAATGAGAAGCTTGTTCTTATGCGACGCATTGAATTCCACAGTCGGCTCTATCCGCAGCTTCCCACGGTCCGCCTCTGGAATGTCGTATTCGAACGTATAGCTGTGCGAAGATCCACTAGCATCATGACCGCTGAATGTTTGCTGCCCAATGGGCTTTATATTATCCAGTCTACTACCAGCAGACATCTTGGTGGTGAAGATTGAACCTGTCGTATCGCCACGGACCCATATCTTTGCGACTAGTGATGGGACGGTATATGGTGGCACGGTAATGGGCCCATCCCAGCTTTTCATGAATTCTTCGACGATACCAAGGTACTCCTCGTCGAATTCGCCGCACTTGACGGTAAGTGGTGGATCATCCGGATCCCAAATGCTGCCATCAGGTACTATTTCATCATTCCACTTCTGGAGGGTGACACACCAGGTCCCAGGCGGGCATTCAAAGTCCAAAAAGGGGTATGACCTACTATCATATCGCATAAACATCTCACACCACACCGCAAAAGTCCATGGGCTCGTGCATCTTTTTGACTTGAAGGGGTCGCCTTTCTGAACTGGCCGCCTGGCAGACCGCGACACAACGGATCGAATTTGACAATGTTCAGTCTCGAGAATCTCTTCTCGTGTCGGTGCGTGGCGTTATCCGATACATTGTCATGGTGGGGGTATTTGTTGCGGTGAGCTAGGCACGGCGAATGTATCGCCGTTTAGAAGGAAGAGTATTGAAAAAGCGATCAATGCTCGATTCAAAAACATTACTGGAGCTAGAATGGAGTGAGCGTATTCAGTGCAATATTGGTCCAGTCAGGAAGAAGTTGGCAAAGGAAGCGCACTAGTATTGGGCGACAATTTCTTACACGCAATTTCACAATCAGCTACAGCACATCATGCGAATCGATTGTACCATGAAGACGGGAATAGTCGGAGACTGACTCTGAAGACCTACTCACGCCACGTGCTATCCAGCATTATCAAGATGAACTGCCAAGCCTCGCAAGTGGTCTCGATCTGCAATCCCCTAGCGCTGAGACTCGACAACAGAGTTTTACTACTTTGCTTACCATTGTCTGAGTTTTCAAATTGTTTCTAATCTCTCACAAATGCTCGTATGCCGAGATCGAGCAAATCCGACGACGGAAATACCGACATTTGTTCGACTCATATATGTATTTACGCCAATAAGGGTTGCAGTACGTCCGGAGATTTGCTCCTCGAGTCGTGATCGAGGCAATATGGATCTCGTCTTTGGATCACAAGCCCAAGACTACGGCTTCACCTACCTCCGAAGTATCACCATCAGCAAAGACCGAATGATCAATGATGACACTTTCGCGTCTTAGATAGCTGGCTTGAACTTCGAACGCTGTATTGCCTGCGAGTGTGGCCTTTGACAGAGGATCGTTATCGGCTTTTGCATGATGTGATCAAGTACAGTGAGTATCAACGGGTCTTGGACAGCCCCCATGGAAGTCACTTTTTTGTAGGGATCATAGAAGATAAAGAATCACCCGCTCTTATCATCCGACTTAACCCAGTGTGCATAATTTAACCGCCTGTCCGTAACTAGGTGGATGCAATAGATACTAGCTCTAAACCTCAATTCGGGGAAATGCCAATACGCTGATCATTGATTCGCTGAGCGGAGAGGAGAGATTCTCGACGCGGAAAGTGTACGCTAATGTCTTGATATCACGCAACTATGGCTCGCTTGGCCCGTGGTGCCGTTACTGACTCGTCTGTGCTAGTTTTTCGAACCCCGACACCCTGTCCGTACAAATTCTTCATGGAATTATCCAGGATTTGTATGCATGAGCTCTTTGAGAGAATCGATTGATGGCGTAGCGTAGCTTACCTCGAGCTGGACAGATTCCAATGATTTGTTTTCTGATAGAAGTCCTTAGGTCAATTGCGAATCGCGGAGCACCTCATGAATGGAATGAGATTTGAGAAGTTGGGCATCTTGGTATTGCATGAACGACCGACAAGGACGCAGACCTTGGTACTGAGTTTTGAGAGTACCACTACGAAGTACTTCGTATAAAGTATACTCTTCTGGATATCATTATATCATAAGTGCAACCCGACGCGGAACCCTTTTCATGTTCAATCCTCACTCGCTCGAGAGGCCAGTACTCTAGTCCAATCATGCCGAGTATAGCAACACACGACGATCAATGAGCATAGAGCAGCAATGAGCAGCCTCAGCACGTCTACTTCAGTCTGATCGCGTCGTAGACACTCTGGACTTAATCAGAGTCAAGGTCAGTCTCCCGCAAGGAATGCTCCTCTCCGATGCTGCCGGTATGATGTACATCGCGGTCATTGACAAGCCAATGTCGAACCCCTCAATCCTTCTTCCTGTCATATATATGCTTACCAACAGGATGGGTACTGCAAACCCTGCCGATTCTTATCATCAAAAGACAAATCCAATCGCAAAACCTGCAAAAATACTAGGAACATCGATTCCTTCCGGGGACACCTGGACCCATTTGTGGTCTGGAGAGCCGCCGCCTTCATACGTACATACATACATATACATATACAGGTGTGTGCCTGCCTCACATACTGTATGTGCCTTCACTGTACTTCGTACTTTCTACAAGATAAATCAATTCAAAGGGAAAGGAGTCACGCCTCGGCATTATCAAAGTGCATCTCTTTCCGCTAGACGCCATCATCCTCCTCCTGCTGCCTCTCCCAGGCCTTGTTGCTGCGTTTCCCGCGCTTGAGGAGCAGCAGGACGGCGAATGTTTCACGGGGAAATCGAGGGTAGATTTCCCAGTGCCAAATGGAAAATCTTAAAGGAAAATCATTGCGACATTACGGGGTGAAATCCTCTGCTTCGGCCACTCTTCTCCCGACGCACATATCCGATTGCTAGCGCATGATTCCAAGCTCAGAACAGCGGTACAGCAGACTGTAAGAAGTCTATAAGGAATAAAGGTAAGTCTGCACACAACTGCTTCAACGCCACATATATCCACACGCGCGTAGCAAGTATTGACCCTGTGCCTGAGTACTATCCGCCTTGCTTTTTCCTTTCTTCAAACAGCCCCGGCGCTCTGCACAAACAAACTCCGGAGGTCGGGTAGAACGCTGGGATTCATTCAGACGAGGCAGACATCATCAATTGTATTCTCAGCGGCGGAAAAACGGGCGCCTGCTCGAAGTGCTAAAGTTACCTATGCCGAAGAAGCCTTGAGGGCAAGGGAGGGAGGATGCACATGCACAACATGACCAACCTATGAGTACAACCAAGTCCAGAAACAAATGCTTTGATCGGTACAGCACGGCTTCATCTCATGCAACATGCCAACCTACCTGGAACTTCGTGCCTGTCGTCACTGTACTAAACATGTTTGGAGCCTCGATACATGGCCCAGCAAAATTCCGCATTCGAATGAATCTGAAACTCATTTCGCCATTACCGTGCAGCCAGGGTCCGACGCGGGTGTGTCACATTTGGTAAAAGGCGGAAGCAGAAAGAGTCCTGACGAAGAGATGCGAATGGTACATTGAGTCAAGGTGACCATGACTTGACCCGTCATTACTATACAGTAGTCCTTCAATAGATCCAGTCAAGATGCTCTAAGTACGGGTTTTGCTGCCGGTGAACAGCCAGCATTATCTCCTTCCCAATTGCCATCGCGCAATTCGCTCCTGTATTTCGCTCCACTGGAATGGCTTCAGTACACGGCCCTCCTCTTCACCTTCTTGCAAAACAACAGTAGGCGCACCGCTACCCTTGCCCTTATTCTCAATGGCTCCCTGCACTACCTGCCCCGCTACCCGGCGCAGGTCCTGCACCGTCAATCCATCAATGATGTCGCACATTTCTTGAACGCCAACCTTGCTGCCGTGCACCTGTACCTGTCTGCCCAGATCCTCCAATTCAACCATGCGACTCTCAAGATTCATGAGCAGACTGCTTCGGAGCTGATTCTTTGCCCTACTGACTTCCAGCTCTTTCAGCGCGGCAAAGCCATGCTCTAATGTTAGGGCATGTAGCTCTTTGCACATGACCTCCAGCATCTGGCTGACTTTGCTGGGAATGCAGCTGGCGCTGATGCCGAAGAGGCCGGAATCAGTGTAGCTGTGATTGAACGCTGTGCAAGACTCCACCCATCCATGCTGATTCAGTACGTTCGTGTATAGCCTGCTGTACATGCCCTTGCCGGGACCGCCCGCAGAAAAAGATCCACCGCCACCAAGCAGCGTTTGTAATGTAGCCAGCGCATAAATGTCCTTGCTCGAGATTGGCAATGCTTCAAACGCAAGATGAATGTACGAAAGACGAGGAAGAGCAGGATTCGGTGGAGGAGGTAGAGGCGGCAACGAAAGAAATCCACCTGTGTAATGCGCGGACGCTGTCAGATCGTTGTTATGGTGGCCTTGCTGGAGCGCGTCTGGTGACAGATCAGCTACTGAGGCGTTTGTTTTGGCGTAGGTTGAGAGGTTCTTGAGAAAGGGGACTTTTGAAAGGATCTTGGACGGACCTTGCGATCCGCCTGCCGGAGACGAATATGACGAGGGATGTGGTATCGAAGGGGAAGAAGATGTGTCGGCGGAAGTTGTGATGCCCGCGTTGGACTCGGTGGTCAGCGGCTGTGTGCTGGCCTGCATATTGCCAAAGAACTGCTCGGTAAGCCGCACAGCCTCGTCATGCTTGACTCCAACAAACGCCACGACCGTTCGCTCAGGCTTGTAAAAGGTGTTTCGGTAAGTCTCGATAGTAGCCTTGTTGATCTCCGGTAGTCTTTCCTTTGGACACAGCAGCGGATTGCCCAATGTATTGCCCTTGTACGCTGCAACATGCACGAGTTCCGGAAGAATAAGCTCAGGCTTCGACCAAATCTCATTAATCTCATAGTCCGCCGTCTCCAGCTGCTGCTCAACCTCTTCTTCCGTTATCAGGGGATCTTGAATTGTCTCCGCGAGGATGCCGACTGCCGTCGGGACGGCAGAGTTGAATGTCGCGGATTGGTACATGAGGGTCTCGCGAGATGATGCGCACTGGATGTTACCGCCGAGGGACTCGAGTGCCTCGTGCATGTCGCCGGCGCTTCTCTTGCTGGTAGACTATAACATATCAGCTCCCATATTTCACACACACAGACTGCCTTTCGTACCTTGAAAGCTAGTCTGTCCACAATATGGCTGACTCCGCGTAAAGCATCATTCTCATATCTTGAGCCCGCGTCGAGATAGACACCAACACCGGAGAAGGGCCCAGGAAGGGCCTCCGTCGCCACGCGTACGCCATTCGGGAGCGTAGTAATCTTGTCTAATTCAGATGGATCCTACAGCCGCATCAGCAGTGCTCGCGGGCTTATCTTTCGTGGGGTCGTACCCTAGTATTTTGCGCCGTAGCCAGGCTGCGTAGTTGAGACTTTTGAAATTGAGTGCGTCGCCGCGATGGACATTGCCTCCAGGGTAGGCTACGAAGCCTATATGGCCGCATCATGATGTGTTTGTGGAAGATAGATTATGATTAAAAGGTATTCTTCAGAAAAAAGGGAGATGCTCCTCTGCTGGCTGCTCACGCACACTACTGTCACGTCACTTGCGGTGGTCGCACTGCGCGTAGTATCAATCACGCTAAGGCGTAGCCGCCGTTCCAGTGCCCGGACCTCACATGGTCCCTGAGACAGCACCAACAGATCCATTGCCACACCAAGCGCTGTTCAGACAGCCATGAGAGCCTGGTCACGACTTGAATCAGGATACGACAGTCTACAATAGTGATCATGCATGCATTCGCTGCGTTCATTGCATCTCAACCTCCAAGCCCCTAGGAACGGTACTCTGACCTCCATAATTCGTTCCCCTGACCTCAGCATCGACTCCGACTCCAATCTTAGCGAGCCCAGCAGCAACCTGCTGCACGCTCTCCGAGACCTTTGCGTCCCCCTCCTTTGCGTCATCCTCGAGCACGGTACTCCCGCCGATACTTTGGCCGCCCAGATCGTTCTCGCTTGCAGTAAGTGTACTAGCGCTCCCTTGGTCGCCATTGACTCTATCAATGCTCGTGCCAATGTACGGGTGGCCATTCATCTCCTCGTCAGTACGTCCAAAAAGCTCATGCCACCAACGCACCTTTCGTGTGTCTGGAAACAAAAGCCTCTCCTTGCCACGGATGTTGTCATCCACGTCTGGGTCGTACTTGTCGTTCTTGAACTGTGCCTCTCGTGCAAGAAAGTAGTCCCAGACTGATCTCGTCTTCTCTTCGACCTTCGCGTCGAGTCGTTGCTTCTCGCTGTCGTATAGAAACGTGCCATACTGGCAGGCGTAGAGGTGATAAAGTAGCCTTCGAAGGAAGCGTTCGTTGAACTCGAAGCGTGTAGGATGCTGATATAGCAGCTGATACGTAGCGTCGAGGAATTGATGGAAAATTGGCGCCGTCTCCTTGGGCTTTGTGGCAGGAGTGTTATCCGCGACTGCATTCTCAGCCGCTGTTGTAGTGGCGTCCCGAGCAGCACGTGTCGAAGGAGGTGCATTGAAGGGCTGCAGTTCGTCATCCGCATCTCGTTCCTGAGGCGTCGGACGGAGTGCTTCCTGCGACTGCGTCTTCCTATTGTTGTTGAATAGTCCCTTGAATTTCGCAAATCCATCTTCGATCGCATTTTTGGCTGCATCCCCCCTTGCACCGAACGGAGAATTGCCTTCGCCCAAGGCTGATCTGTTGCCTCCAACACGTTCGTTCTCAATGTCGAACCACTTCTCTGAGCTTAGAGGCCCTGACCGGTGACGAAACATGTGACCAAACGAGACGAAATCTTTTTCGACAAGAACGATGAAGCCGCGAATAGTACGGTAGTAAGGGTCGAGGCAAAGCTGTGACAGCGCCGACAACTGCGACGTACGATCCCAGCCATCGGAGCAATGAATAAGTACATGCGAGTGGTGAATTCCGACTTGACGAGCGATTAGATTGACGCCATCGAGCATGTTGGCAATATGCTTGATCCAGCCTGACCTGTGCAGTAAGTCTCGAGAAGGAGGGAGTGAGGTGAAGTCGGAGTCCTTGAGTGTATCGATGACTTTGGCGAGAGAGTCACGCATGACATGGATATTCTCAATGCCCAGATACGCCTTCGTGGTGTTTGGATAATTCTCCATATTTTCGGATCCCATGCCGACAGCTTGCATGGCGAATGCGTTGACTGTGGGCCGGGCATCGACAATCATGTTGTGTTGCTGCGCGCCGTACAGCCGAGGACCTTCTTCTGTAGCCTCTACAGCGACTTCGTTCTCCAGGTCCTCCGGATTTGCTTGCGACACCATCCTTGAAAGTTGACCGTCGCCATTGTCCGTCGATGTTTGTGATGTGTTGTGTGAGGATTCGCCAGACGAAGGTTCCGACAGGGCCTCGGGCTGCGACTGGGACGTCGCAAAAATCGCTGCGACCAGCTTCTCGTCCTGGACGCTGCGATTCCCTCGAACGCCGACCATGGGCTGCGAGCATCGTGTTATGGAGCAGTCGTTGACCGGGTGAAGATATGTCAGAGTAGGGATGCGGACTCGCGACCGATGCCGTCCGGCATAGTTGAGGACATTGTCGGATATGCTAGCAGGGACAGGCAGTAGTGCAGGATACGTTGGTGAGTACTAGGTCACATGTCAGACATGGCTCCACTCCAGCAGGTTCAAAGATATCCCACCTGGTAGTCGCTGTTAATATGCGATATCCTCCAGCCTCTATTGGCGCCCTTGGAGCCCACACCCATTCGTCGCCACTCTTCCATGGGATTGTAGACCGTCCAGCCATTGACGTTCTTCTCGGGACCTTGAGGTTGGTAGCTGAAAGCATACAGCTTCTCTAGCGATCCCAACCGACAAGTCAAATTGCGAATGGTCTCGTAGACGTCTCGGCTCTTGGCCTCACTGAGGAATTGGAAAGCTACATAGGTAAAGTCACGACACCGAAGCCTGATCGAAGACTGGTGCCTCGATACAGCCGGGGCCGGTCTGTATGTACAGAAGGCGATCATGGGGTATGCGATCCATAGCTCTTTGGGTTTGGCAGGCGGTGCATCTACGGGTTTGTCGGGGCTCGGCGGGGGTACGAAGCTGAAGATAAGGTGGTGTTGTGTGAGGTGCAGTGATCCCTCGTAGCGCTGCCCGCGCTTCCAAAGGCTCACCTCGTCCACCTGTTCTGCCTCGTTAGCACGCTATCTCATAGCGGGGCTCTCAGGCGATCAGACATGCCTTGGTAACCCGTATCCGCTCCATACTGCCCATGCCTTCTGTGTCGCAAGAGCAGCAAGGAAGTCAGTGCCTATGAAGGGGGAAATTTTCCAAAGGAGAGAGGGGGTGCAGGCGCCAAAGGCAGCATGCACGCAGAACGCAGAGGCCGACCCCAAAGTCTCGTGCCCACAGCAAACTAGCGGGAACGATGAACCGGATGGTGTCGTCAAGAGGACGCAGGCGCAAGTTCAACGGCAGAAAGCTGGAAACCCCCCGTCACGCCCGCCGTCACAGACCCCCCCGCTGACCGCCCGCCGCATCGAAGCCGAAAGCGCGGCAACTTGTTGGCCGCCAAGACAGGGCACTCAGGACTTTTCCCACACCATTTCGTCTGCACGACCACCGCCAAATCCCCACCTCTAGCGATCTGTCTCTGTCCACGTCGTCCACTACACACATACCGCAATCATGGCCTCCGCTCAGTCTGGCGCAATGTACGTCCTTTTCTGGTTTCCTCGCTTTGCTCGAGAGGAATGCAGCCTGCAGACTCCATACAACACACCGTCCGTCGAAAAAAAAAACCCAATTGAAGATATTGAGAATGTTGTCCATGAGACAGACAGAACACACACGGACGGGGGATCATTCAGGCTGCATTTCTCACCACATATCATCTTCTCCAACCCCCCTGAAACCTATCTCCCTGCCGAAAATCCATACCAAGCAAACGCAAGAGACCAGACAAAAAGGCTAACACACCCTCACAGCTCCAAGCGCAGAAAGTTCGTCGCAGACGGTGTCTTCTACGCCGAACTAAACGAGTTCTTCCAGCGCGAACTCGCCGAAGAAGGCTACTCTGGCGTCGAAGTCCGCGTCACGCCCACCGTAACAGACATCATCATCCGCGCCACACACACGCAAGAAGTCCTCGGCGAGCAGGGCCGCCGCATCCGCGAACTCACCTCGCTCATCCAGAAGCGCTTCAAGTTCCCCGAGAACTCCGTCTCGCTGTACGCCGCCAAGGTCCAGAACCGCGGTCTCTCCGCCGTCGCGCAGTGCGAGTCGCTGCGCTACAAGTTGCTCAATGGCCTGGCTGTACGTCGTGCGTGCTACGGTGTGCTGAGGTTCATCATGGAGAGCGGCGCAAAGGGCTGCGAGGTCGTCGTTTCCGGCAAGCTGCGTGCTGCTCGTGCCAAGTCAATGAAGTTCACTGTAAGTGGTTTTTTCTTTTCGCCTCGCTTCGCTCGATTGCTCCTTTTCTAGATTATTTCAAGCTTGCTTTCTGATCATGAAACTCTACTCTTTCAACATCTGCTCCAAATATATATACATGTACGTACTAACAATACCCCAAGGACGGCTTCATGATCCACTCCGGTCAACCAGCAAAGGACTTCATCGACTACGCAGTCCGCCACGTCCTCCTGCGCCAGGGTGTCCTAGGCATCAAGGTGAAGATCATGCGCGGCTCCGACCCCGAAGGCAAGTCCGGCCCGCAAAAGTCCCTGCCCGACGCCGTCACCATCATCGAGCCCAAGGAAGAGCAGTCCATTGTGCAGCCCATGTCGCAGGACTACGGCGCCAAGGCGCTGGCCGCACAGCAGGCGGCGCAGGCTGCTGCTCCCGAGGAGGGCGGCGAGGCTCCGGCCGCTGAGGGCGAGGCGGGTGAGAACTACTAGAAGTTTCCAGACTTTCTTTCTTTCTTCTGTCGCTGAATGCAGGAAGGGGAAGGATCCAGTGAAGAGTCTTTTATCGGAGGCGCTTGTTACTGGAAAATGGAAAAAAGGTTCACGCGAGAAGGAGAAGATTTCAGTGGCTTGAGGTCAAGAACGAGCACATTGAAGTATGAAGTTCACGACTGAACGCGCGCCGTTTAGATGGTTGAAATCTGGCGGCGCGTCATGTCTTTCGATGAATGCATGAAAGACTATCCATTACAAACCCCCCTTACGTTTCTTCTGTGGCAGTCGTGCTCTCTTTCCATTGGACGTGATGAAAAGTGGGTGGTAATTACTGTCCTTGATATCAACGATCGCATCAAGTACTGTCCAAGTAAGCAAAGTCATTGATACTAGGTACTGACACCCGTCACAAATGACTTGCCAAATCAGCAATTCTATTGACTTTGGGATGGCCCTCGTTCCAACAAACAGAAAAGAGTACTTGCATGTTCTTGACATGGACGACAATCACACAAGTTTTCACATTAAGAGTGTATCAGATCCAAGAGTCACATGTTTGACCGTGTACATTGCTATGCGCACTTCCTTGATCATTAAGTACGTGGCTGTATCATGGTCGCTGCTGCCGTCCTACGTGATGCAGAATGTACGCAAAGTAGGTATGCTCAAATTTTCCATCGTTGTTCGCGTTTAATATGCAAAAAGCCGCGACGGGCGATCGCCCAGTGATCGTGCGTTTCCCACTCTTGAAATCCATGTAATGTAGATGTAGAAGTGGTCCAGACCAGAAAATCAAACAACGCCTTTCACGCCCGTCGTGATGCCATGACTTTCGTAGATGCTACTTTGGTAAAATGCAAACGCTAGTCTTCGTCGATGCTCTATCATGATGGCGAGTATATAAATCCGAGGTTGAGTGGAGGGTGTTCATGCAGGGGCTGGGGAGAAAGCAAGATTCGTTACGGTGATGACGAGTCTGCAGATGATTGTTGCTGAGCTAGAGAAGCGCTGCGGAGACGTGATCGAAGTCTAGTCGTACAAGGGCGCAAACCCCAAGAAGAATAGAGACGCATTCCCTGCGCGACTCGTTGATGCCAGCAAGATAGGTGGATGTTGCGGTGATACGGTGCAACAGGACTCCGACAGGTGCATTGCACCAGATGTTGCAGTGTAACAGAATCGTGTCGTTCATGCAGCGGCCCTAACACTCTCATCCTTTTCGCCAATTGTAGCGGGAACATTGACGCTGGTTCCACTTTTCTTGCGCTCGCTCATGGAGATGCCTGGACCTGGTTTAAGTAGTGCTGGTGGGGCTGGCGAGGGCGGCGGCGGCGGTCGATATGCAAAGCCATTGTTGTTGATGTCTATGTTACTGCTGCTAAGACGGCCACTACTCATACTCGCAGTCGTACTGATAGTGCTGAGTCTGGACTGGCTCGGGTCCCTCCATCCGGCTTCCAAGGGAACCCATTCTCGGTCTTCCAGAATCTCGTCCTGATCCTCGTTCCAATTGACATTTGATTTAGTTTCGGCCGCAGCAGCTCGTCGTCGTCTGCTCCGGCGGGCATTGATGTAACTGACGAGCAGGATGACAGCAATGACGACGACAACGCCGACCGGCAGCGCAATGGCTAGGGCGAGAGTGTCGTCCACACCGTCAGCCATGCTGGCAGAATCGCGGCGTCAAGGGGCAAAATGGATCTCGAGGTCGTCGATTGCAGCGTGGGTGGGTCCAAGGCTGGCCTGCAGATGGCGGACAGAACTCCGGGCAAGTGTACAAACAAATGCAGCGTCAATAACTACAACATCACCAGGACGCAGATCGCCAAGAGTGGATTAAGAAGTGAGACCCAGATTGCGTACGGGCAAAAGGTTCCTAGCGGCGCCGGGGCGATAGAAGAGATGAAGGGCGGGGATTAAGTTCCAGGGTGTTTGGTGGAGAGGAAGGAGGATGTGTACAGGGGTGGAAGAAGGTGCGGGAGGGGGGAAACAGCGGCGGCGATAGCAGGAACGAGCGTGAGCGCAGAGATTGCGTAGGTGCAGTAGAGATGGAAGCGGAAGAGACGAAGAAGAAGAGGGAAGAAAGGTGGAGACGGGAAGAGCGGAGGGACAATTGGATGTGGTGGGAGAAAGTGGGTTTTAGCGTCCCCCAGCAGAGGTGAACAGCAGGGTGTATGTAGTAGTCGCTGGTTGGCGTGGCTGGGCGTGCAGTTTCGAGCAGCAGCTGCTGCTGCACGCTTTTGCTGTCTGTATGATTTCTGCACGCCCTGCGGGCCAACCTTGGCTCGTCTTTTCTGGTCCAGGTCGGCTTGATCAGTGCTGATGGCGGGAAAGGATGCAGACGAGGGCGCGCGTCTCGTGCAGCTGCCCTTGACGATTTGGCCCCTCTCGTCATATCGGATCTGCAAGCCGCTGTCACTCCAGCGTTAGAGCGTCCCTCTGCTGTGCATGCTGCCAGAAGCTTTATTGGCCCAGCCTGCTGAATGCCATCTCTCAGAGCAATGGACCCGGAGGGTGGCGGGAGTGGGCAATGCGGTCTAGATGGCATGGCAACAGGGCGGGCGTCGACTTGTACACGTTGAGCAGAGCAGGCTGGCTTTCCACTCTTCTAGCAACCTGCGCAGAGTTCTCGATCACGATTGCTAAAATAGCAGTCTGCTGCAAGAGGCAAGGCGCCCGTTGCTGGAAAACCGATGGGGTTGTCGTCTTCTTCTTTTGCATGTGGGTGTCTGCTTCAGTGTGCGGTCGGCCAAATGCGCATACTGGCACGACTGCACAGTTGCATTACTACATGCAGGACTGATACAAGGCGTGGCCAAGCTGTCACGGCTCGTGCGGCTGTCCAAACAGCTTCAGGGCTGTTCCACGGGCTATCTGACCTCTTGGCGTCGTTCAATGCAGGTAATCAGATCGCGACGCCACATACGGCACTCGCGCCGGCAGGGCGCCGCCCGTCACTCAGTCACTGCAGTCGCTCCGAACTCAGAATCCCTGCCAACTCCCCCCGCTGCTGTGCATCATTGTGACCCGGCCTGAAACACTCGAGACATCAGCGGAAAAAAGAACAGAGACCAAGGAAAATGAAGGCTGGCGGCAGGTGTTGCATTCACAAGCACTCGCCTCCTTCGCATCCATCTACACCTCCTTGACCTTCAGGGCCCTCCCCGGTCGCCCTGTGCTCTCTTTGACGATATCGGTTTCCACCATGTCGAGTGAGATGTGAGGATACTTGGCTGCGAATCGACTCTCCCAGTCCTCGTCGCCGTCCGTATTACTGTCAATTGCTGCTGACCGCACCTGCGCCGCGTTCCCTCCTCCCGTCCGCAATGCAATTGGCTTTGGAGGTGCTGGCGGTTTGATACCAGCCCCCGTGTGTGTTTTGACCGCTGCTGCTGCTGCTCGCGTGCCACTCTGCTGTACAGTGCCAACTTGCTGCATTCCCACTGTTGTTTGCGAGGGCAGCGCCGCCCGCACTTCAGCTGCCAGTGGAGCCACCTCTGCTGTTCGAGAGCCGTCGGCATGGCGCCGTCCATCCGTCGACTCCATCGGCCTTGCCGCATGCACGGGCACTTCGCGGATTTCTGCCTCCGCCGTGTAACGTCCATAGCCTTCTGCCTGTCGCTTGATGGGCGATTGCCTACCGCTCTCATCCAGTAGATTTTTGACTCGTTCCTGGATTGCAGAAGCTTTGCTCGCGCCGCCCTTTGCACCGCCTTGTTGTTGGCGCCACTGCTGCGCTGCTTGTGCCACCCGTTTCTCCTCCTGCGACAGTCGTCGTCGTTCCAGTTCCCGTCGCATCTCGGGTGAGAGATCCTCCGTTTCGTCAATGGCACTGTCCGTCTTGCCATCTTCGCTGCCCGGAACCGCTTCGACATCTGGAAAGTACTCGGACTTACGCTGAGCCACTACCTCAGCATTCGGTGATCGTCCCCCTTCAAATCGTTTGAAAGCGTCGCCAAGTCGTCCACCGAACAATCCTTTGGACACCGATGAAACGCTAGACGCCTTGAAGTGCTTGCTGCTAGACCGACGTGACGGCTTGTTGGAATCCTGTTCTTCCATCGCTTTCAAGAAGTCGACGTTAGACTCGATGGCCGATTCATCGTCAAACTTTCTTGCTGTCTCTGCCAACGTCTTCCTGCCGAGGAACGACGTGCCGCGCTTGCTCTCCGGTCTGCTAGACGCAGACAGAGACCTTTGCGGTGCATCTGGAACATCCAATGTCGGCCGGTGCGAGCCGTCAAGTGACGGTCTTGACGATGCCGGCGACTGCGGCCGGGCAAGCTCGTCGACGCGGGAGTCTTGTAAGCTGGCTCCAACAGCCAGTGGCCCGCGTAACTCATCTGGTGGCCCTGTTCTGGAAGATTTCGTATTTGTAGGGACTCGCCAGATGCTTGGCCTATCTTTCAATTCATTGATGTCGACCGGCCGAGGAGGCTTTGGTGGGAGGTCATCTTCTGGGGTCATTGTACCTATTGACACGTACGGGTTGCGAGACTCAAGAGTGATCTCCTTCTTCGCTGCGAGTGGAGGCTGCTTTGGCAAAGGCTTCATGCTGGCCGATGGCACAGTCTTCATGGTCTTCGCGGGCTGAGTTGCTAGTCGTGCCTGAGGAGCTTTTTGGGCGACTACGTCTCTGACGGCCGCCGCTCTCGCAACGTCTGGTCCAAGACTAGCCCTATTGTTTTTCTGAGGTATTGTTGGCTTCACCGCAAAAGCCTCGTCGGCCAATGCATTAGTAACTCGAGTTTTCAAGCTAGAGGTCTTGTCCGAATCTGGTGACTGGGAGTCGAACTTGAATTTCGCGTCCTTATTTTGTAGCAACGAGAATTCTTCGAGCGCTGGGTATTTTGATGACAACTGCTCCACAGCCTTTGCGCGTACTTCGTAGTTTTTCGAGTCGAGCGCTGCGAAAGGATCGGTACCCGCAGCTGCCTTGGGAGGTGAGGCCTTGGACGGCTGCTGCGTACTCGTCGGCCTCCCGCGGCGCATGGGGGCAATGTCAGGAATGACTGGTTTCGTTTCTTCCGGAGGTGCAAAGGATGCCCCGACCATGGGCGGCGACATCACGCTAATCTCTCGTGGTGGTAGCTCTTGTTGTTTGCGTGCTTCCGACGCCGTCCGCGTAGCGTAGATGTCCTTGATTGGCACGGGTTTCCCTCGCATCTGGCATACGTCCTTCACTACATCGAAGATGGATGGTCGTTTGCGCGGCTCCTCAGCGAGCATCCGTGCAATGAGAAGTTTCAATTTGTCGGAGAAGGGCGGATACGGAGGATATTTGTAGCTCGCTGTCAAGATTGCCATCTGGCCTTGGTCCTCAAAAGGCGTGGTGTAGTAGCACAGCTTATACAGCATGACACCAAGTGCCCAGATGTCACTCTTCTCATCAATTGGTCTGTTGCGGTAGACGTCTATCATTTCCGGACTCCGATATTGCAAGGTCGTGTGTTTCTGTACATCCTCTTCTATGAGACGGCCTTCTGAAGCATTCGTAGCTGCGGGCCGTGGGGGTGCTGCCGAGCCAAAATCGCAGAGCTTGTATATCCTGTGGCCGTCGGAGTCTGCTGTAATCAAAATGTTCTCGATCTTGAGATCGCGGTGAAGTAACGGCGGCTTCAAATAGTGCATGCATGCGAGACCCTCTGCTGCGTCAGAGAAGATGTGCAGAATTTCAGGCTCTGTCAATCTGTTTTTCAGTCGGGTGTTCATGAAATCAATTAAGCCTCCGCCACGACAGTATTCCATTAGGAGGAACACCTCGTAGCCGCCATGCTTGAGTTGTGAGGCGTGTGAGTCGATGTAGGTAACGATGTGCTTATGGCCCTTCAGCTTCTTCATGGTCTCAACTTCTGTTCGCATGTTTGCGAGAGCTTCCTTGTCCGCTACAGCAACTCTCTTCAAGACTGCTGTCTCCGTTGTTCCTCCAGGGGTGGTAAACTTGACGACATAGACATGTGCGAAGCCGCCCTCTGAGAGGTACTTTTCGATTATGACCCTATGGCTGCCCACCTGGACCTTTGTTCCGGGTGCAAACGTGCCCGGAGGAGCATTGGCTGTATTTGCGGGATGCGGAGCAGTCCTCGAGGCAGCCGCATACGCAGCCATGGTGCTGCCAGCGGGTGGTCGACGTGGGGTGCGGACGGGGACGTTGCGAGAGTTGCACTAATCTTGATGCATGTCTCTGTTCACCTGCTTGGAAGCGAAAGGCTATGAGCAGGTCTTGAGGCTGTTAACAAGTAGAAACGAAGCAAAAGACAGACGAAGGCGCAGCCTAGTTATGCTGAGTAGAAGTCGTGTCTCCACAGGTCGGAAGAGTGTAGCTCGAGGCTTGGCCTGTCGTCACAGCCACACCTACCCTCGGACCTCATCTGGTTGGTTTGGTGGGCAAGGTCAACGCCCGCATTATTGTCATCGCTATCCTGGCCTGACGAGCCAAAGCATGGATTGGAGCATTCATTCGCTCCATTGTGTGAGACGTCGCATCATTGTCATCATCATTACTATCGTAACAGTGGTGCGCGATAACACCAAGCCTCAGGCCTTGAACAGCCTGTCCCGCAGAGCGCTCCACTATAATACAATGCCTGGCTTCCTGGACCAGAGCCATGTTGTTTCACTCAAATACTTCAACGGCGTGCTCGTCATCCTCGTCGTCACCGCCAATCTCCAGCTCCTTCTGACGATTCTGGGCAAGCTCATGAATGGCCTTTTCTTTTATGTCAAGACTGCGCATACTCTCCGACAGCTTATTTTCCTCAAAGCGGCCTGCAATCAACGCATTCTTCTGCCACGATAAATGGCGCGTGCAGCGCTTCTTCAGGCATATTTCAAATTCCTCGCTGTCTGGCAAGCTTCCAGACTCGAAAATCGCTTTCCCAATATCGCTGTTGCGCCACTTCCAGAAAGTCGATTGGTCCCATGCAAGACGCGGGTCGAACCCACACTGACCTTTCTCCAACCGTGACAGACGATCTTTAATCATCGCGACGAGCTTCTCGAAATCTTTGGCAACGATGCGGTCGGAACGCAGTGCATCCTTCTTGGCAGCAATCTCTTGGAGATACTGCTGTTCATGGCTTGTGTACTTGACTTTCTCGCTGTTTCTGTGACCATCTGCAACGTCTGTTGTTTTCGTTCCACCATCCGGCGTAATTGGTGGACTTGGTGGGGCTGTCTGACCCAGATTCTTGAATTCCTCCACATTCGATACAGTGTCTAACATAGATCTGAGGTGGTGCGCGTTGATTGGGCCACCAACAGCACCGGTGTCTATTTGTGTCAGTAAGGCTTTCCGTTGGCCTAGAATGACCACTTGATTGCATGGGCTTACCAGAGCTGAAAGCCTCCTCTTGCTTCTCCTCCCAGAATGCGATCTTGCAGTCTTCTGAGCAGTACTTCGCCCGAGCTCTTTCGATTCCAGCAGACTCTGTCCGTCCTGCAGCCTCGTGACATTTAATGCGGCGGCATTTAGGATAGTATTTGGTCACGCCTGCACCGCTATCCGTACAGCTGGGACAATAATAGTTGGCGAGCACTTTGTGGTTTTCAACTGGGAGATTGACGCATCTAGCATGGTACCAGTCGTTACACGGGCCTTCGCATGCAACCATGAATGTATGGTCGTCTTGCTTGCGGCAAATGCAATAGACATTTTGGTCATCGCTGTTGACGCTTTCATCGTCAGAAACCAAGTCAGGTACAGGAGAGCTACTGACAGCCGCATGCTTCCTGCGTTTGCCGCCACTCCTGGCGTTGTTCCTGTTGCTGGCCACAACATTGATCGGTGCAGGAGACGCCGTACGTTGACTAGGAGAAGGGCTGTTCGCGGGTGCTGCAACCTCGAGCTTGCGTTTTTTCGGTGCTGGCTTCTTGTTATTGCTTGGTTTCTGTGTAGCGCGACGCTTGTTGGAGTTTTGAGCTGCTGCTTCTTTGGAAGTTGGGGAGGGCGCGACCGTCACACTGTCAAGAGAGGTTTCGATCTGAGAAGGAGGGGCACGGCGTTGACGGGTGCCATGTTCGTTGATGATTGATTCGAGAACAGCTTTCGTAGCAGGATCAGCGTCGTAGTCGTTCGGCAGGTGAGGCATCTCGGCAGCATCCTCTGTCGATGAGACTGGCTGGTTGGGATCGAAAGGAGGCGTATGTTGAAATTCGGTCGCATCCTTACGCGCGTCATATGGAAGCGAGGATCTTTGGAAAACTGACACGGGTTCATTGTGAGGCAAATGATCGTGCGTGCTGAGAACGCAATGTCAGTACGCGCTCTCAAGAAGCAAGTGATGAGTGAGGAATCATCTCACTTGTGAGTGTCAGGTCCTTCCACACGTGCGGATGCGGATCTTGGAGGCCCAGAAGCTAGTGCAGCGAGAGTATCAGCAGCGTCCTGCGCATCTCTGTCTCGTGGTGCATCGTGACCAGACGCTTGATGAGGTGCATGTTCGTTAGTTTGCGTGTTTGCGCCGGGCGACGTGATCTCGCGCGCAGGCGCGGGATTCAGAAGGGACGAGAGATCCATTGCTGTTTAGGGATATAATGTGAGGCCTAGAGAGAGCAAATATTCATAATGATGATGAACGCTTAAGCTAAGTGAGAAGGAAAGGGAGCGTCGCAGAAGGAATCAGGTCCAGAGTCTCGCACGTCTTGCGCATCGCGTTCCTGGCGCCCGCACCCGATTGACGCTACTGATCAACAGCCGCAGTGTCATGTGATGGCAACAGTCAGCCGCATCTCCTCACAAGGCAGCATGTCTCGGCGTGCTCAGGCATCGCAAGGGGCTCATGAGCGACTGCGCGACCATCATTCGAAACATAACAGCTGTGGAAAATGCATACATAGCGAGTAGTTTAGAGTCTGCAGTCAAATGCAAAGGAGTATTAGCACGGTCTCGTCCCATTACTCTACTATTCCTAGCTGGCCAAGTATGGAACGCGGCATCCGCAAACCTGGTATCTCTCTTGGTATTTTGTGGTCCTGCGGTCTCTAACACGGCGATGCATCGCTGGAGAAACTCAAAAGCCCGAATTGAT